>JABEZY010271896.1:0-17736 GCA_013467495.1 Gossypium gossypioides | reverse complement strand
TTGTTTGATTAAGTAAAATCATGATTATGTTATACTTGAATTATAATTGTAAGGTAACTAATGAATTAATTATTAATCGTATTTAAATTTTAATTAATTGACACAATACTTAATCAGTGCATGTTTAATCTTCTAAGGTAGCTGAGCGTTAAATTAGCGACGGTATAAAATGGTAAATTTGCATTGCATAACTTGCCAGATTACTGTGATTAAACTGTTTCAATGTAGGAATATATAGTTACTTCACTTAATCTTTTACTTGCTTATTTATATTGATTAATTGTTTAAATTTACATAATAATATGTTTAAGAGATTAGTTAATTTAGTAAGTTTGTATGTGCTATAGTTAACAAATTACCAAGTTGTTGTGAATTTATTTGTAACAACATGAACATTATTTTAATAATATTAAGTTAAAAAATATAATTGATCTAACACAATTATGTCATATTGATTAAACTTACTTTTTAAAAATCGTGCTTTGGAATTTTTACCTTCTTATTGTCTTATTTAAAATCTAGTTTTATTAAACCCTTCTCTTTCAAAACAAAAGATTTTCCTTCACCAAAGTGTTTTTAATTGCATTTCATAAATATTTTCTTACACAGTCCCTATGGGTACGATAACTCGACATTTACTTGTCACTTTATTACTTGTTGCGATTGTGTACTCTTGCACATTTCCATCGTTCCAGGATGCAAACGAGTAGACCTGGGTTCCTTGACCCTACTCTCTGCGAGCTCTCATCCCTCGAGTTCTAACTCCGCAAGTACTCATTTTGAGTTTTATGAATTGCTTGTTCAATAGAGGTAAGTTTTTATGTTATCACTTGAATATTTTTAGTCGAAGCTTCATTTTATCAACTAACACTTGTCTCACTATCTATCGACTTCATAGTCTAGACTTTTCATAGTATATAGCTTTCAAATTTAAAGAACACTTACCTCAGATCGGCTTCGGGAGTCTCAGATTTTTTTACAACAATTTAAACATGTGGCATGTTCTCTCCCAAAATACCCCTTTTTAATGCATGAATTTTTTCAAAAATACCATACCCATAGTCCGAGTTTTGAACCGGGCACTGATATCACTAAATGTAATCCCTCAAACTGGGCCTAGATGTTACAGCCCGATATAAGCAATTACATGGGCCATAGATATAAATTGGAGTGATTCCGTTCATATTTGAAAATATGTGTTATTATTTCTTTTAAAAATGATAATTTTAAGTTCAAAACTTTTGATAGAAATCCTTTGTCATTATTCGAAAAAAAAAACTTTACTGATTTTTAAATTCAAATTTGATAAAGTGAGTTTGCAAAAGAAATGGTTTTCTTTTAATTTTTCAAAACTTTAATTAACAGAAAAAGTCCAATTTATTCAATCCATAAGTATTATCCATGCAAAATGTCAATATTTCTAAAGTTAAAAATTCCATGCCACAGTACCATAATTCAACACAAAAAGTCCCAAATAGCAATAAAGTCAATAAAAATCTAAATCATAAATAATAGTCCCTATTTATTTAAAAATCATTTCCGAGAGCATCACCGATGACCGCATCTGAGTCCTAACTACGAGGATTATCTGAAACACATAAGTAAAATGGGTGATCTTTAAAGAGCCCAGTGTGAGATCAACATAAACATAATCGCATACATAACAAAATATCCGTCTCAACATATTAATCATCATAATAATCATCAGTTCCAACACTGATACTTATGCATGAACATGTTGATGCAAATTTTAAAATGATGCACATTTTATAAAATTCCCTACCCATCTCTGTTACACACTAGTATCGAGTTTCTTAGAACTTGTCTATCTAAAACACCATTTGTGGACAAGCCACCACTGATTTATGGATAAACTACCACTGATAACACTTTGCAGACAAGCCACCACATATGCAGATATACTGCCAGTAGACACGATTCATGGTGTTCATTGGGAGCTTAGGAATATCCTATATCCCTATCATAAGTTTCGAGTGTAAGATTTCTATTTCCCTTGTTTTATTTTTGGTAAATTATATGATTATGAGAATATTTATGAATTGATTATTATGATACGATATTATGATATGAGACATGTGTGATAACTATTGTGAATTGTATTTTGTTGTGGGCATATTAAATTTCCCAAACAATAGTGATGATGTCAAGTTAGCAATATAAATGTGCAATGAAAGTGTGCAAAAAATTGATAAGTACGTATGTTTTGAACTATGGAATGTAATGCTAATGTAACATGTAATGTACGTGATAAACTTATTTTAGTGCACTCATATGTGGTGGGTACATGATGACTCATATGAACAGAGGTGGTGTGCATTAAATCAGTAATTAAAATTGTGTAATTGTGGATATTTTGGCCTTATGACCTTATGAGACTGTTGGATTTAATTGGCATGCCATAGGATTGTGAGTACTCACCTATATGTGTTTTGTGATTATGGTGTTGAGGCCCTAGGACATGTTGGAGAGATAAGGGAATGTGAGCTAAGCTCTATTCAACGGGACATGTTTGTTGTGTTGGAGAGTGTTAGTTGTATGCTTTACTTTTGGGATATGTTTCACTCAATAAGTCATTTGGTGTGTTGGAGAACCGTGTATCCAATGTGTGGTGGTAGAGCCCACTTTTATGTTTCATAGCCTCAAGTGTCAAATTATCTTAAAATGTATATATCTGTAATGTTATGTATGCCTAAATGAGTATGTGGTTGCAATGCAAATTATCGTTTAAATGTGATCTTAATTTTTGTGGTAATACGATATGAGATGGACACGTAAACATGTGAATAATATGCTAAATGAGTTTATTTAAGTTTCATGAAAATGTTAGTATGTTCTCATAGTAAATTGTGTGTGTAATTGTGAGTTGGATCGTCCATTTAACTTGTGAAGGCATGTGAATATATCAGCTAGACTTGTGGGTTATTAGACTATGTATACATCGTTTAGTCTTGATTAATTATTGTTAAATGAATTCTATATAAGTGACTTAAGTGTGATTGCATGTAGGAGTATATGTTGGTTTTATGACTTAATGAATCGTGAATATGTTATTTTGACTTGATTAGAATATGGTTGTGAATGTGTTGTGGTATGCTCTTGTTTAACCTTTGATATTGTGTGTACATTATGGTTATTCTGAACGTTCACTGAGTTGGTTAAGCTCACGCACTCTTTTTAAACCATTATAGATTAGTTGTGTACCAGTGTAAGTGGTGTGGTACCGAGGGGTGATCCAAACAAGTCCATTTTCGTGATTTTGCAGGTGTTATTATTATTTGTTTATGTTTTAGGGAAATAAAGACAATGTGGTAGAATTGTTGCATGAATTTTGCCATGATATTTTGGATGTTTCCATAGTTTATTTGTTCTCATGATTTAAAGGTTTGAATCGTGATATGTTGATTATTGCTCAGACCTCTTCTCGATGTTTGAAACTATGATTATATCTGTTTTGATGTTTATTTGATATGGTAAAAGATGCATGTTGAATACATTCATCTTGGAATGGTTTATAGGCTTAAATATGCTAAATTTTTACTGTCTGGAGCAGAGATATCGATATTCGTGTTTTGAAAATAATACCTCTGTGATTTTCAAATGTGCAAGAAGTCAGAATCGTAATTTGGTATCGATACCATACCACGAGTATCGATACCATACCACGAGTATCGATACTCAAGGTAGAATTACCGATACTTTTTGAAATGTATCAATATTTTCCTATGTTTTGATTTTAGGCGAGAAATAGAATATTGAGTTGGTACCGATTTTTCAAGCTGTATCGATTCTGTGTAAGAAAAATATTGATACCTCAGTTTCAGTATTGGTACCTACGTGATTGTTTTGGAATTTTTTCTAAGGGTTCTAATGCATGTTTAATTCTCGTTTTAAGCACATTAGGTGAATGTTCAGCATGTTTTAACGATAACTGGAATATTTATGTCTTGTATTTATTATGAAGCTAAAATGAAATATGTTTACTTTAATAATGAGACCTTATATATTACATGTGATGTATGACGATGGTGTGACATTCTAATATTCGGGCTTGGCGACCGAGTCGGGTATAGAGTGTTACATTTGGTGGTATCTGAGCTTTAGGCCATTTAACACTCGGACCTAAGTTGTTGGTTTACTGATTGGGGTTGCATAACCAATGGATCTAGAAACCCATGTGTCTAAATTTTTCTAGATACTTGAATTGTTTGAAATAATTTGTTTGAATTGCATGAGAATTGCTTTAAATGTTTTCATCGAATTGCATATGGGGTAGGAACGGGAATAGATTATCTTTAATCCTAAATTTTGCTTGTAGGAACGAGACTTGGATCATCTTCTCCCCACTCACACCGTTTATTTGTTTATTTGTTTGTTTGTATGCTAGATTATTAGATATGCCTCGTCGACATGTTAACGTGAGTGCAAATGTATTTGTATGTTCTGAGTGCATTAGCTAGTAAGTTGGAAATTCTCGTAGGAGTGCTTGATGAGAGTTTTATTCGGGCCAGACTAGACCGTAGAAGCATGGTGGTTGTGTAACAACCCGTTTTTTAGTGACATCAAAGTAGTGGTTTTGGGACCATAATTTTGATGAGTAAATTATTATTTTATTATTTATTTAGTGTCTACGGGAATTTATTAAGGTTGTATAAAAATTTCACTAAGAAATTTTAATGTTTAAATGCTTAATTAAGTGAAAAGGACTAAATCGTAAAAGATGGAAAAGTTGAGTTCTAATAGTTAAGAGAGTCAAATAGCTTATAAGTGAATGTTAATGGACTTGAATGATAATTATACCATATATGTTGATAGTGGATGTACATGGATTTGGTATTATTGAAATTTTGATGATTTTTAATGGGCAAAAAGGTAAATTAGTAAAAAAAACTAAAAATAATATAAGAAATCATGTCCATCTTCTTCATTTCATCTCATCTCCATCGAAAATCACCATAGAAATGAGCTACAGTATTTGGTCAAGTTCATTTCATTGCATGTAAATGTATTCAAGCCCGTTTTTGATGATTTTTATGTTTTTGAGATAGTTGGAACTAGGTCCAGCTAGCCCGTACCTTTATTTTTGAATCAGTTAAAAATTTTGGAAGTTACCATTGATGAATCTTGAATTTTTTTTATGATAACCATGTGTTTCAAGTTTCGATTGTGGTATTTGGTTGAATTGTAAAGTGATTTTTGTTACATTTTGATTTAAGGATTAAATTGTTAAAATGTCAAAATCTCAAGGTTTAGTAGTGGATTTTGATGTACAATAGGGACTGTTAAAAGGCCTGTAATATTCGACTTTAAATTGATTCTAAGGAAATAAGTCAATTTGATAATTTATTGATTAGAGGGCTAAATTGCAAAAATTGTAAATGTTTAGGGAAAATGTGTAAATAATAAGAAGTTGAGAGTTGTGTATACTATATGAAGTTTGTAATTTGTATGAGATTAATATATTGTTTTTAATTATCATATAGATCAAAACTTGGATCAAAAAGACAATAACCAAGGAAAAGGAAAAATAGCGGATTAGTCCTTGCGTGTTGGTCGGAATCGAATAGTAGGTAAGTTCTTAGTGTTTCAATATGTAATGAATTTCTATTTGCATTTTTACATTAAATTTCTTTAATTAAATGTCTATTTTTAATAGTTGAATGATTGCACATACGTGCCCCTATTTGTACTTCGATACCTCTAATTGCACATAGGTGCCCTTGTTTGTACTCCGGTACCCCTGATTACACATACATGCCCTATTTGTACTTCGATACCTCTGATTGCACATAGGTGCCCCTGTTTTTACTTCGGTACCGCTAGTTGCACATATGTGCCCCTGTTTGTACTTCGGTACCCCTGAATGCATTTACGTGCCTTGATTGTACTCTAGTAAACCTGAGATAAAGAACAATA
This sequence comes from Gossypium gossypioides, assembly GCA_013467495.1. NCBI lineage: Eukaryota > Viridiplantae > Streptophyta > Magnoliopsida > Malvales > Malvaceae > Gossypium > Gossypium gossypioides. Next base: position 11,802 of record JABEZY010271896.1, on the reverse strand, counting down.
TGAATTGTATTTAAATGTATTGGACTAAATGATATAATATGTCCTTACTAATTTTTGTAAACTTACCGGTTCTTGTGGATTGTTTTGTAGATAACTGTTGTTGACATTTTGGAAAGATCAACCAGTTGGCTCATACTATCCATCAAAGTTGGTAGTTTTTGTGTCCCATAGGGTAGTGGTATGTATATGTGGCTAGATATGTTGGTTTTGTATTCCTTGATATCTTACTAAACTATGTCATAAGTTACTTTAATATACTTGTAAATAGGTACTTTTTGGTGTAACTAGAATGGTATTAAAATGAATATTTGTAGTGTGTTTTGGTATATGTTTGAACAAGGTTACTATGCATGAAATGAAGCAATATTCGTATGTTTTATTAGTTGATGTTTTGAGATAATTGTGGTGTCTTTGAATGGCACATTGGTTAGGTGAATTAGGTTGTTGAAAAGGCATTTTGATGCAAGTTTGAATTATGCTTAAGTACCATTAATGTATGCCCAAGTAGGGTGAGCGTATATGTATGAAATGGTATAGTAATGGTTTGATTTTAGGTACATTTTGGGTTCACACAGTCTGAGACACGAGCGTTTGACTCAGCCGTGTGAGACACAAGGCCTGGCGAAACTATCATCTGGGCTTTTCAAAGGGAACAAGTCAGTGAATAACACGGCCTAACACATGGCCTGGTACACGGGCGTGTAACCCTACTCAGAGAGTTACACGGGTGAGGATACGGGCTAGGAAACAGCATGTGTCCCTAGTTCGATGGTTACACGGCCTGTCTACAAGGTCGTGTAACCCCTGTTTCCAAATTTTTGTGACTTTTTCCTAGACTCTCTAAATGATTTAAGATTGGTCCCAAATCGTATCTAAAGTATGTTTAGGGCCTCGAGGGCTTGATTTAGGGATAGTATGTATGCATATGTTTTGTTTACGATTTGTTTATGTTACGACATTAAGTCAGATTATAGCTGAGTATGAATGTGAATTTGTATAGTTAAGCAAGTATGCCCATAATATCATATCAAATGAAGAGGAAATGTGCGTTAGATTTGAGGACAGGTTGAATGATGATATCCGTATGTCTGCAACAATATTAAAGTTACAAAAATTTGTAGAACTTTCAGAACGAGCTCAGAAAGTTGAAGAGATTTGCAAAAGTAAACGACAGACAGATTCAAAAGTTTAAAACTTTAACAAAAGGGAGTTGTTCAAGCCTGCTCAAAAATCTTTATCAAAGAAATTTAGAAACTACACAAGTCGATCAGCTGCCGCTTTAGAGTTCACTGGTAGAGAGAAACTAAGGCAAAGCAATTTCCAGTCTGTTAATTCTCCCGCAGCTAGTGTTAGAAGTGTAAGAAATGTTGATAGAACCGTTCCTGTTTGTGATGAATGCAATAAAAGACATTTTGGTGAGTGTCGATCAAATTCAAGAGCTTGTTTCCATTGTGGGTCTACTGACCATTTCCTTCGTGATTGTTCGAAGAAGCAAAATGATTTTGGTAATCAATCAAACAAGTTTGAAGCAACTTCTCTAGGAGGAAGGCGATCTGAAAACGCTAGGAACACTACTCTTGGTCGAGGGAAATATATCGAGATGAATGAAAGGTCTAAAGCGAGAACACCAGCTAAAGCCTATGTAATCAGAGCTCGTGAGGAAGCTACTACCCAAACGTTATTGCGGGTACTTTTCTCTCTTTGATATTAATTTATATGCATTGATTGATCCTGGATCAACTCACTCGTATATATGCACTGCATTAATAGACAAAAAGAAATTACCAGTTGAGTTCACTAAATATACTATCAAAGTTATGAATCCCCTAGGTCAGTATGTTTTACTTAATCAGATGTGTAGATCGTGTCCAGTGAAAACTAGGGGTTACAATTTTCCCGCTAGTTTGAAGTTGTTACCTTTTGATGATTTTGATATCATTCTGGGAATGGAGTGGTTGTTTAAGCATGATGAAATAGTGACTTTTTGAAGGAAGCAAATTAGTTTGAAACGTCCAGATGGTGAATTTATTTGTGTTAAGGTAGATGGTGTCGATCGTATTACAAATGTAATTTCGGCATTGACAACTCAGAAATTGATTAAAAAGGGTTGTAAAGCTTATTTAGCCTACGTTCTTGATTCGAAAATGACTGAATCAAAAATCGAACAAGTTCCAATAGTCAAGGAGTATGCTTATGTTTTTTCCTGAAGAACTACCCGGGTTGCCACCAACATGAGAAGTAGAATTTGTGATTGAGCTTGTGCCTGAAAAAGCTCCAAATTTTGATAACGCCGTATAGGATGGCCCCCTATAGAGTTGAAAGAGTTGAAAGTGTAGTTGCAAGAGTTGTTAGACCATGGATTTATTCGACCAAGCATATCACCTTGGGGCGCTCCAATTTTGTTCGTGAAGAAGAAAGATTGATCAATGAGACTATGTATAGATTATTGACAGCTAAATAAAGATACCATCAAGAATAAATACACATTACCTAGTATTGATGATTTGTTCGATCAATTAAAAGGAGCTACAATGTTTTTGAATATTGACTTGAGATCCGAATATTTTCAGGTACGACTTAAAGAGCAAGATGTCCGAAAACTACATTCAGAAATAGATATGGTCACTATGAATTTCTAGTGATGCCATTTGGTTTGACCAATGCTCCTACATCATTCATGGATTTGATGAATCAGATATTTCAGCCATATTTAGATCATTTTTTGTGGTATTCATTAACGATATTTTGATCTATTCACTGAACGAGTCGGATCATGCCAAACATTTAAGAGTTGTAATGCAAACTTTGCGTGAAAAACAATTGTATACAAAATTTAGTAAATGTGAATTCTGGCTGCGAGAAGTAGATTTTCTAGGACATGTTCTTTTTGCGAATGGAATCAAGGTTGATTCGAAGAAGATATTTGTGATTGTTGAATGGAAAATTTCGAAAAATGTTTCTAAAGTTCGAAGTTTCTTGTGATTAGCTGGATACTATCAACGATTCGTTAAAAATTTCTCGATCATTGCTTCACTTATGACCAGGTTATTACAGAAAAATGTCAAATTTGCTTGGTCTGATAAATGTTAACAAAGTTTTGATCAACTGAAAAGCATTGTTAACAGAAGCTCCAGTATTAACTCAGCCTGAATCTGGAACGGCATATTTTTTTACAGTGATGCATATCTCAATGGCTTAGGTTGTGTGTTAATGCAGACAGGGAAAGTAGTAGCTTATGCTTCTCGATAGTTAAAATCGCATGAAATAAATTATCCTACTCATGATCTTGAGCTTGTCGTGATCGTCTTCGCTTTGAAGATATGGAGGCATTATTTATACGGTGAGAAATGTCACGTGTATACTGATCACAAAAGCTTAAAATACTTAATGTTCGAGAAGGAGCTGAATCTGAAGCAGCAACGTTGGTTAGAACTACTGAAGAAAAGGCATCGTTTGAAGCTTTATACGGAAGAAAATGTAAAATGCCATTGTATTGGTCTGAGATGAGCGAATCCAAAATGGTAGGGATTAATTTGATTCGAGAAACTGAAGAAAAGGTTCAAATTATTCGAGATAGTTTGAATGTTGCATCTGTTCGTCAGAAATCATATGCATATTTGAAAAGAAAGGATATAGAATTTGCTATTGGCGACTGGGTATTTTTAAAATTTTCTTCATGGAAAAAGGTGCTTCGATTCGGTAAGAAAGGAAAGTTGAGTCCGAGAACTAAAGACGGTATAGATCTGATCCCTCACACGTGATTCCTCATAATGAAATCGAATTGTAGCCAGATTTATCATATTCTGAAGAACCAGTGGAAATTTTAGCTCGGAAAGTTAAAGAACTTCGGAATAAACCAGTACCGTTGGTGAAAATCTTGTGGCATTAGCATGGTACTGAGGAGTATACCTGGGAAATCGAGGAATCAATGAAATTACAATATTCGAATCTATTCTAAGGAAACAATTTCGAGGACGAAATTTCGTAAGGGGGAGAATTATAACAGCCCATTTTTCAATGATATTGGAACAGTAGTTTCGGAACCATAATTTCGATGAGTTAATTATTACTTTATTATTTATTTACTATCTACGGGATTTTATTAAGGTCGCATTAATATTTTGTTAAGAAATTTTAATGTTTAAATGCTTAATTAAGTGAAAAGGACTAAAATCGTAAAAGGTGAAAAAGTTGAGCTCTAATAGTTAAGAGAGTCAAATAGCTTATAAGTGAATGTTAATGAAATTGAATGGTAATTATACCATATATGTTGATAGTGGATGTACATGGATTTGGTATTATTGAAATTTTGATAATTTTTAATGGGTAAAAAGGTAAATTTGTAAATAAAACTAAAAATTACATAAGAAATCATGTCGATCTTCTTCATTTCATCTCATCTCCAAGGAAAATCACCATAGAAAGGAGCTAGGGTATTCGGTCAAGTTCATTTCATTGCACATAAATGTATTCAAGCCTGTTTTTAATGATTTTTATGTTTTTGAGATCTTTACAACTAGGTCCAGCTAGCCCGTACCTTCGTTTTTGAATCTGTTAAAAATTTTGGAAGCTACCGTTGATGAATCTTGAATGTTTTTTTATTATAACCATGTGTTTGAAGCTTTGATTGTGGTATTTGGTTGAATTATGAAGTGATTTTTGTTAGATTTTGATTTAATGATTAAATTGTTAAAATGTCAAAATCTCAAGGTTTAATAGTGAATTTTGATGTAAAATAGGGACTGTTAAAAGGCCTATAATATTCGACTGTAAATTGATTCTAAGGAAATAAGTCAATTTGATGATTTTCGATTCAAAGGACTAAATTGTGAAAATTTTAAAAGTTTAGGGAAAATGTGTAAATAATAAGTTAAGGGTTGTGTATATTATATGAAGTGTGAAATATGTATGAGATTAATATATTGTATTTAATTATCATATAGATCAAAACTTGGATCAAAAAGATAATAACCGAGGAAAAGGGAAAATAGAGGATTAGTCCTTGCGTGTTGGTCGAAATCGAATAGTAGGTAAGTTCATAATGTTTCAATATGTAATGAATTTCTATTTGCATTTTTACATTAAAGTTCTTTAATTAAATTTCTATTTTTAATAGTTGAATGATTGCACACACATTCCCTTGTTTGTATTTTGGTACCCTTGATTGCACATACGTGTCCCTGTTTGTACTTTGGTACCATTGAACGCATTTACATGCCTTGATTGTACTCTGGTAAACCTAAAATAGAGAAAAGTATGATTTGTATTTGAATGTATTAGAGTAAATGGTATACCATGTCCTTACTAAGTTTTGTAAACTTACCGGTTCTTGTGGATTGTTTTATGGGTAAGTGTTGTTGACATTTTGGAAGTATCAACCAGTTGGCTCACACTATCCATCAAAGTTTGCAGTTTTTGTGTCCCATAGGGTAGTGGTATGTATATGTGGCTAGATATATTGGTTTGGTATACTTTGATATCTTACTAAACTATGTCATAAGGTACTTTAATATACTTGTAAATAGGTTCTTTTTGGTGTAACTAGAATGGTATGAAAATGAATATTTATAGTGTGTTTTGGTATATGTTTGAACTAGGTTACTATGCATGAAATGAAGCAACATTCGTATGTTTTATTAGTTGATGTTTTGAGATAATTGTGGTGTCTTTGAATGGCACATTGGTTAGGTGAATTAGGTTGTTGAAAAGGCATTTTGATGCAAGTTTGAATTATGCTTAATTACCATGAATGTGTGCCCAAATAGGGTGATTGTATATGTATAAATGGTATAGTAATGGTTTGAATTTAGGTACATTTTGGGTTCACACGGTCTGAGACATGGGCATGTGACTTAGCAGTGTGAGACACACGGCCGTGTGTCATCTGGGGTTTTCAAAGGGAACAAGTCAGTGAGTTACATGGCCTAACACACGACCTGGCACACGGGCGTGTAAGGTAACTCAGAGAGTTACACGTCCTGGCACACGGCTATGTGACCCTACTTAGAGAGTTACACTAGTGAGGACACGGGCTGGGAAATGGCCGTGTGTCCCTAGTTCGAAGGTTACACGACCTGGGACACTGGTGTGTGTCTCAGCCATGCGTGGCACACGGCCTTGCTACACAACCATGTGACCCCTGTTTCCAAATGATTTTAGACTGGTCCCGAATCATTTCTAAGGTATGTTTAGGGCCTTGAAGGCTTGATATAGGGATGGTATGTATGTATATGTTTTGTTTATGTTATTAAATGAAGTTAAGTTTAAAATTTTTTGATTGTAGGGTAATGCTCTATGACCCTAAACTGGCGACGGATATGGGTTAGGGGTGTTACAAGTAGATGTAGGTTCTATACCTTCATAAATTTTAAGTGACTTAGCTAATAAGTGGAAAGCTTCGAAAGAGACCGTTAGATTAGGAACAAGGATTACGAGTTCTTTAGACAAAAGTGTCGTAGTGAATAGAGGAAACTGTTAGCAAATTTATTGTAGAATAAGTTCCTGGTAGTGAATAGGATCTCTAAGAAAAGCAGTAGGAAGTTAGAAAGAATAGGAATCAAAATGCGCAGCAAATGTGTGATGTTCAGTTTAGAAGTAGAAGTAGCAAATTATGCGATTAAGCAAGTAATGTGTTAGTAGGGAATTTTGAGGACGAAATTCTTTTTATAGGGAGAGATTTATAACACCCCAAAATAGGGCCTAAGAATTTTACGGGTATTTTAGGAATTTTAGCCTTAAGGTGTTCGGAATTTTGTGACATGGTATATTAGTAATTTTTTAAATTATGGTTTTAGAAAATTAAATCAATTTCTGAAAATTAGTTTTAAATACGTTCAATTTTGAAAATAGGACTGATTCCCCTTTTGTTAGGCACATATTGAATAGGGATCACCCAAGAACTATCCAAAATTGAGTATATGATTCCAGCATCCAGCCAGTTGATGATCTTCTTTTTGACAACTTCCTTCATAATGGGATTCAGTCTTTTTTACTGCTCGATAGATTTGCCATGGCAATCCTCTAGTAACATTTTGTGCATGCAGATTGCTGGACTGATTCCTTTGATATCCGTAATCATCCATCCCAATGCTTTCTTAGATTTCTTCAAAAATTTTAATAATTGAGCTTTTTGATCTACTATCAATGCCACTGAAATAATTATTGTCAATGTGTTGTTGTCTCTCGAATAAGCATACTTCAGATGTGCTGGCAAAGGCTTGAATTCCAACAGAGGAGGATCTTCTATGAATGGCTGAGGAGGTTTAAAAGAATGGTTTAATAAATTCAATGATTTGAAACTTCTCCTCTCTCCATTCTTGATTTGCTCAACATCTATCAGTTCACCAAGCTCTTCAATCATTTCTACTTCAATCAACTCAATTAAATCTACATCATTATGACAGTTATTGTGATAAAAATCTACAATTTCTTTTCTGAACTATCTCCACAGCGTGGCATTCTTCATATGTCATACTTCATAGCATCGAAAACATTAAAAGTTATATGCTAATCATTAACTATCATAGTTAATTCACCTTTTTGAACATCAATTAATGTTTTACCAGTTACTAGAAAAGGTCTCTCAAGTATGATTGGTACCTCTTTATCAGGCTTATATTCCAGAATAATAAAATCTGTTGGAAAAATAAATTTGTCAACTTTTACCAACACGTCTTCTATTTTACCTTTTGGATGTGCATATGAACGATGAGCTAGTTGCAAAGTCACAGTTGTAGGTCTTGTCTTCCCTATTCCTAGCTTCCTGAAAATAGACATAGGCATTAGATTTATGCTCTCACATAAGTCACATAGTGTTTTGCCTACATAATGGTTTCCAATAGAGCAATGTATAGTGAAACTCCTCGGATCCTTTAGTTTTGGTGGCAATTTGTTTCTCAACATCGTTGTGCATCCTTCAGTGAGAGCAATAGTTTCGAATTCTCCCAACCTTCTCTTCTTTGATAAGATATCTTTCATGAATTCACATAGTTGGGCATTTGTTCCAATGCTTCCACCAACGGTATGTTGATATGTAGTTGCTTTAGGACATCTAAGAATTTCTTGAATTGAAACTCTTGCTTAGATTTTTGGAAGCTCTAAGAAAAAGGTGGAGGTGGCCTTCCTTCCATTTGTTGAAGTTGTTTTGTCGTGACATTTTTCTTGGCAATGCACGGTGAATTTACTTCAACATTTTTCTGGTTGCTCTTTTCCTTTGTAGCCTGCTCCACTATTGGTTCTGAATTCTTCTTAATTGTGAAATCTAATCTAATTTCTTCAATAGTGGTGTCATTAACAACTTTTGATAGTTGCGTACCACTTCTAAGTGTAATAGCTTTACACTGCTCATTTCCTTGAGATCGTGAATTTTTAATATCACTTAGCAGTACTCTTTGCGGTCTTGAGCTTAATGCTTTGGCAATTTGCCCTACTTGACTCTCTAAAGCTCTTACAGATGCATCTTGACTTTGGATGATAGCATCATTCTTGGTCATGTATTCCTTCAATAGATCTTCCATCGATGAGGAACTCGAGGCTAAATTTTGATTAACATTTTGTCATGGCATAAGTTGATTGTATCCAGGTGGTGTAACCGCAGCATTCTGTTGAATAACATTGCTAGAATTTCCCCCTTGGACTACTCCAACTGAAGTTAGGATGTTGCTTCCAGCCCAGATTATATGTGTTGGAATATGGGTTGTTGTTGTTACGATTGAAATTTCCCATATAATAATATGAGGTTGGATTTGATGGGCATTCATCAAAAACATGATCTTGTCTAAAGTAAACACATGCTAACCTGGCTACTTTCATTTCTTGCACTGCAGTTGGTCTTTTTAGTGTTTTAATCATATTCGTTAAAGATGATACCTAAGTTGTTAGGGAAGTGATTGCATCAAGTTCCATTGCTCCAGCAACTCTTCTACCAGTCCCTACTCTAGTAGTGGGGTATTGATAATCATTGTTTATTATTCTCTCTAGAATTCCATATGCTTTATTATATGATTTATTGAGCAAAGTCCCATTAGCAGATGTGTCAACCGCCATCCTTGTATGCACATTCAATCCATTGTAAAACCTTTCCATTTGTGTCCAATTTTGGAAACCATGCATCGGGCATTTTCTGATTAACTCCTTGAATCACTCCCATGCTTCATATAATATTTCGTCCTCAGATTGCCGAAAGGACATAATCTTTCTTCTTAAGGTTCTCTCAATTTCTGGATCAAAAGAAAACTCTTCAATTGCTGAAATATCTCTACTCATGCACCAACAAAACAAAAAAAATCCTAAAAAAAAAAATCAAAACACTAATTAAGCTAAACTAATAAAATTTAAAAGATAATAACACACCAAATATTTCATCAAAATTGTTTATCCCCAGCAAGGGTGCCAAAAACTTGTCGCATGTGATTGTGTAATGCAAATGTACAAGTATACACGTCGAATCAAGTAATAAAGTGATGAGTGTGTATCGTCTCCACAAGGATCAGATTTGACTAAAATAATTGGTTATGCTATTACTATGAAATTGACTAATTAAACAAAGCAAAATGGACAGGCGATTAATTGATAAAGAGATGTAATGAAGGATTAAGAAAATCAATTATGACTAAAAATATGTTGTGGCAATTAAAATGTTGTGGCAATTCTCAAAGAATAAGCGAGAAAGAGTTTATAATGTTGAATGATAAAGGTTGGAATTACTTAGGTTTATTTCTATAACATAATAATGCCATTGCAAAATCTTGACCATTCTATTGTTTAGGGAATCACTACTATAGTCTGCTTCTTTCGACAACCAGACTTTGAGCTATCATTTTGATTTTTTATATGTCTACAGAACTCAAGAATAATATCTAGATTTTTCTCTCTTTCCCTATCGAGATTGCAACTTCTATGTCTAGAGTGCTATAAATATTCTTCCGAATACTTGCCTATATCAACTGATTATAATCCAATCTAATTATTCTTTTCAGAATTAAATTAGATCTACTAACATGCTACACAGTCATCTATGTCTAGAGCTTGCGTGCATGCATTAAAATTAATCACAAACCGAATGGAACAGTATTCAACTCAAAATCAAACCATGGACATTAAAGTTAATAAAAATTCATCCAGACTAATTCCAACCCAAAGAAAATTAGTTCATGGGTTGAACATTAGAATTCATAACAGAACCATTCAACGTCATTGTTTAAATTTACGAATCACAAGATCAAATCAAAAAATAAAGGCAAAACTGTAGGAAGCTTTCGCTACTCCAGCTTTCACTCTAATAATGAGATTTGATGCAAAACCTAGGGCAGATTTCTCTTCCCCTTCCTTGCATCTGTAATTCTTCTACTCTGTAAACTGCTATCCTTTTCACTTTTTCTTTGAGAATTCATGAGAATCTGATGCAGCGAGATAGAAAGCATTTTTTCTCTCTTTTTTTCTCTCTCCGATCCTCTTTTTATTTTTCCTTCTTTATAGGGTAGGTCCTTCCCTCTCAGCACACACCTTTTGCTTCCTCTTTTTCAGGGTGATTTATCTGGCACAAGTACAGCTGGCTGAGAGTGACGTGAATTGCGTACTGTCATCTTCCTGAAATTGCCATGGCATTAGTTCTGGCAATCTAACCAACATTTTGTCATGGAAATATTTAACTTCCTTCATTTTCCTATCCTTTTTCTCTTCTATTTTATTTTCACCCTGCACTTGTTGCCAACCAAAAACAACACCTTTCTTCCCCAATAATAGAACAAATAATAACATGTATAGCACAATCCAAGCTTTTTCATGTAATATTCTAAAAATATCTAAAAATTCAAACATATTTACTTAATTACAAACAATTAATCGAATCTAGAGGCTTGAAATATAACTCTTTTAAAGAGTTATCAGAATGTTAGAAAAAATTTTACCTCATGCTATGTTGAAGGCTGAACCTAATCTTGAATCGAGGATTAGGACATTAAAAAGGGATTGGGCAATCGTTTACGACATGCTCAGTGGAAAAGACAATAGCAGCTTTGGTTGGGACGAGCATAGGCAGCTTGTTGTTGCTAAAGATGCTATGTGGAACTCGTATATAAGTGTAAGAATTATTTCCTATCTTTATTATCTTATTTTGACCAAACTTAATCTAATGTGGATTCGTCCTTTTCTTTATAGAGTCAGAAAGAAGTTGGTCAATTCAGACATCGCAGTTTCCCTTATTATGATCAACTTACTGCCATCTACGCAAAAGATCAAACCACTGGAAAATATGCACAAATAGTCGCTAATATTGTTGAAGAAATAGATGCTGAGGATGTAGCTACTGCAAATATTCCTAAAGAAAGAAAAAATTACCATGGATGCGAAGCTAATGTTTCTTTGGATTAGATGGATGTCTTAGCTACATAATCACCACCGTTGAGGCCAAACCAAGATGATTCCACATTTTCAAAGAAGAAAAAAAAAACATCTCTGATGTAAGTGATCAAATCTCTTCTACTTCATTAATTGAGGTTGTCACATTATTGGGGGAAAACATACAGATTGTTGGTACTAAAACAAGTAAGAGCATTTTCTCCAAAGTGCTAATTCAACAAAAGTCAGAAATGGTCATTTAAGAAAGTACCCAAAAATTATATCAGACTTTGTGTGAAGTAGAAGGATTAACTAAGGATGAGTGTTTTCATACATTGAGCAAAATTCCAGACTATCCAACGCAAATGTTCATTTTCTTCAATCTACCTTCTTCTATGCAATTGTAATGAGTTATAAGATTTATTTCTACCCATTAAAAATCACGGTTGTGCTGATGGTGTTGAT
>JABEZY010271887.1:0-16747 GCA_013467495.1 Gossypium gossypioides | reverse complement strand
TTAATACTATAAAAATATTAGTGGGAAATTGAAAAAATCTTAAACCTCTGGGGGCCTACTTATATTTTTAAGAGGGTCATAGCATATTTACAAAGAGCTAAATTTAAAAAAATTTAAACTTTGGGGAGCCATGTACCCCTAGGCCTCTACTTGGCTCTGACGTTGATTTTAATGTACTTTAATATTTATTAATTAATCAATATTTGCATTAAATATTTAATAATAAATTTTAATCCTTATATTTTTTGTTATGTTAATTTCAACTTTTTGCTATCGAGTGGAACTTCTTTCAACAATTTTTTGTTATCATCCTCTATTTTTTCTTCCATGTAATATATAAACACATAAATATTTTTTTTTAAATATAGCCATGCATATAACCATTTTCTAAATATTTTTACTTTCCATCTACATCTAAAAATAACTTTCCCGCTTTTTATCATGATAATCACATTCCATTATTTGTAAGAAAGTAACCATGATAACATTATATTCTAATGAGAGTAAGTAATTTTTGCATACTAAACCTTAGAATCACATTTCAACAAATTAAATTCATTAGAAAGTGATAATTTTTCATCATACCAAACGTGTAACACCCCAAATTTTCAGTACCATAAATGGTATTGATATGAAATTGTATATAGTGATGAGTAAATTTGGAAATAAATTATTGTATGAGTGATCAGATGTAATTAATTTGATATGTCAAAAAAAATTTGATATTTAGAAAGGAAATCAATGTTGAGGATTGTGAATGTGAAAGCCCGATAGAAAGGACCAATTTGTAAACTTTGGAAAGTATGAGGACTAAAGTATAATTTGACCAAACAAAGAAATGGTGGATTATAAAGATTATTGGTATGAAAGTGACATGGAATATGTATTAGTTTGAAGAAAGTCGCTTTTTGAATAAATTGGGGAAGAGTGAAAAGTTCAAAGACTGAATCGTAATTTTTCCATTTACCGTGAAAAGGGCATATGTTTAATCTTTGCCACAAGTGGACACATAAATGGACAAATAGTGAATTATAGTTATGATTTAAGAAGTTTGGATATGCTAAGTGTCATGTATGATGAGAAGGGAGGGTAAGTAGAGAAAAAGGGATCAAAGTGCAATTTTTCCATAAAAAGTCTTTTGGTATTTTTACATGAAATTGCGTTTGGAGTATTATGATAATGAGATATTATACTGTGGCAATCAATTATGAGCCATCAGATTCGATTAAAGCATGGAAATTAAATACGGATTACACATTTAGTGTTGACTTTGACCAAACTTTGACTTGGCTTTTAAGTGCTGACAAAAGTTTTCATCTTTCTCATTCTTTGTGTCGCCCTCTCCCTAGCAGAAGAGAAAGTTCTCCTTTTCCTTTTTTTTTTCCAAACTTTTCTTTAAATCAAAGCAAAAAGCTCACCCAAAATTTAGTTCTTTTGGTAAAATCAAAGAGAGAACTTTCAATCTTTATTCCCTCATTAAATTCATCTTCTTCAACCTATGGTTTCCATGATTTAGTGAGAGAAAGTTTAGGCTAGTGAGAGAAATCTTTAATCAAGATAAGAAATCATGTTTCCATCATCTCTACCTTTGATATTTGAGAATTTTGGTAGGAGAAAGCTATTTGAGCTAGTGTATTGATATATATTTTTTATATTTTAATGATGAGAAAAGATGACAAATTTGTGGAGAGAAAGCTATCTTACTATGGGAAAAGAGAGTTCAAGTTTTGAAAAGCTTAATATTAAACATTAGTTCATCCAAGAGGTAAGTACCTTTGGATTTTCTGAGCTTATCCTTAAAGCATGTGATTCTAGGTTAAATAATTAATGTAATAAATGGTTGGAGTAATTACGTATATTAGAACATGTGAAAATCATGGTTTGATGTGTTGGAATAATTAGTAATTTAAAGGAGTGAAATAATAAAGCCTAGCTTAATATAAATGGAAAATATAAAAGAGTCATGAGAACTTTAATTATATGACAAAATGTTATACTTGGTGGATACTTATAAAATGAGATTATTTTATCAAATAAGAAAAATGTTAAAAAAATGTGATAATATAAAGTGAAAGAACTTTTGGTAAGATACCATGAAGAATTTGTTGATAACTAAAAATAGAATAATAAGAAATGAATTGTGAATAACAAATATATGTTTGTGTAAGAATGAGAATGTGGCGATATGAGTCCCTAAGTGGTGGTGTGATTATGTGAATAAGCGTAAGTGGTAAATGGCTTCCAATAAGCAAAAAAATGTGATATATGTGAAATAAGAAATTTATATATAATTGAAAGCTTGGAAATTGTGATCTTACATGTATACAATATGTGTTAGTACACTCATTGCCCCCAGTATATTTATTGGAATAGTGAGGATCCAATTGACATGCCAATAATAAAGACTAGGCGTGTACTTGTGTATGGGAAAATGTCTCTTGATAGAGATATGATTCAATGCCTCACGACATACCACACATGTGCAACTTGGTTGTGTTAGGAGGAAATGCACTTTTAGTGCAATATATATGCTATCTTGGTTGTATTTGGTTGGAAACACCATTGGTGCAATATGTGTCTGGTTGTGTTTGGATGGAAATCCCAAATGTTCAAGTCTTATTTTGCTAGAGTTTACTAAGGTCTATAAACATGAATATTGATAAAAGATATATAAAGAAAAATTTATTGACTTAAAGGTGACAAATGTTAAAGTTGATTACCTAAAATGTGAATTAAATGAATATTTGGTCATAAGTGGTATTGTATGTGAATAAATATGACAATAACAAGTTAGTTAAATGAGAAGTTGTTGAGATGACATTTGTATAGAGAGATTAAGTATCGAAAATGTAAGCCTTGTGAAATAAGAGATTGATTGAAAATGTATATAATCTAGAGATGAAATTAAAGATCATATAGCATAAGTGAGTGATCAACCAATGAGAAAAAAAGGTTTATAGTAATCACATTAAAAGGTGAAATGAATAAATTAAATGAACTATACTTGAGTGTTTTGAGCCTCAATGAAGAACCAATTAGTAAAGGGAATTAAATCTTTATTGGCAAGTGACATATTTTGGACTTCATACTTGTAAAAGACTCAACACTGATTTAGGATATGGTTAAGTAGGCAATTTCCTTGTGTACTTACCCCATTACTTGTTGAAATGTGTAGGTGAAGACCTTTTTTAAATGTTTGAGATCATGTCTTGGAGGGATTACATCACCATATGAGGTTTAAAAAGTGTAAAGTAGTTGATTTCATATTAGCTTATGATAGTGTAATGACATGTAGATAAATGCTTAGGCTAGTGTAGCACCCTAAAATAGGGCCTAGGAGTTTTAGTGATATTTTAGGAATTTTAGTCTTAAAGTGTTAAAAAATATGGGACATGGTAGATCGGTTATGTTTTTTAATATGATTTTTAGAAAATTAAATCAAATTCTGAAAATAAGTTTTAAATGCCTTTAATTTTGAAAATATAATTGATTTTTAAAAGGGTAAAAACTTTGGGTATTTATAAAGCAATTTAACCAAATTTTAAAAATCACCCTATATCTTCCCACACCTAGTTTTATTTTCACGTTAAATTCTCCCTTTTATTTGCTCTTGTCATCCATCCCATCCTCTCCCAACTCATCCCATACAATTTTCTTTTTCAAGCCTAAATTCCTTTGATTCTTATCACTTTCTAAACCATTAAACCTCCATAAAATCAAAGAAAAACACCCCAAAACACCATAGATTCCTCCATTCTCAAACTTATGAGTTTTTTGGGTTTTAGATCAAATGCTCCATTTTTTTGTCAACTAAGGTAACAATTCAATCCCTAATTAGTTTTTAATGATATATGGTCTTTTAAACGGAATTTTTAGTCATTAAATCTCATATTTAAAAAAAAATCCAAAAATTGTATCGTTAATGGTGAATTTCAAGATTTTGCATAAAAATGATATTTCAAAGTGTTTTTCAATTAGTTTTGATGCAATTAGAAGGTTTCTAAACTTTATTTTAAATTTTAGTTAAGAATTTCAAAGAATTTAATGAATTTTCATGAAAATAGCTATAAACATGTCAAAAATTTCAATACCATGAATTGAATAGTTTTGCGTAGTTTAAAGGTTGAGAATTAATTAGAGGTGAATAATTAGATGAACATAATCAGTTGTAGGTGAAAAAATTAAGTATAGAGGAAGATATTTAAGTTTCAAGTTTTTTAGTCAAAATTTCAGTTTCATGAGGAATATAGCTTAGACTTGCATTTTTGGTTGGTTTAAGTGAGTCTTTGGTTGAATATTGATTGTGTATATTGTGTGATTTACTTTATTGAAGAGTTGGAATCAATAGGACCTTATTCGAGCAAGGCGAAAGGCAAGGAAAAGCATAATCAGTGAGTGTCTGGAATCACTACAAGTAGACATAATTCATAATGTTAATTGGGAGCTTAGGAATAGCCTAAACCCCTATCCTATGTCCCGCGTGTAAGCTTTCTATTTTGTTTATTTTATTTTTGGTAAATTATGTTATTACGAGAATATTTATGGATTGATTATTATTATGTGATATTGGGATATGTGACATGTGTGATGACTATTGTGAATTTTATTGTGTTGTGGACATATTAAATATGCCGAATAATAGTGATGATGTTGTGTTAGCAATATAAATGTGCAGTGAAAGTGTGCAAAAATCGATAAGTACGTATGTATTGGATTATGGAATGTGATGCTAATGTAACAAGTTATGTATCTGATAAACTGATTTTAATGCACTCATATGTGGTTGGATATGTGATGGCTCAAGCATTATGGTGGCACTTTAAGTACAATTAAACATGAATTCGATAAGCATGCATTTTGTACAAGTTCGTGATGTGAACTGATGAATATGAACAAAGATGATGTGCATTAAATTAATAATTAAGATTGTGTAATTGTGGATATTTTGGCCTTTGTGACCTTATGGGACCGTTGGATATAGTTGGTATGCCATAGGATTGTGAGTAAACATCTATATATGTTTTGTGATTCGGGCGTTGAGGCCCTAGTACATGTTGGAGAGATAAGGGAATGCGAGCTAAGCTCCATTCAATGAGACATGTTTGGTGTGTTGGAGAGTGTTAGCTTTATGCTTTACTTTTGGGATATGTTCGACTCTATGAGTCGTTTGGCATGTTAGAGATCTGTGTATCTGATGAGTGTTGATAGTGCCCATTTTTACGTTTCATAGCTCAAGTGCCAAATTATCATTTAAAGGTGAGCTTATATTTTGTGATAATATGATGTGAGATGGATGCAAAAACATGCGAATAATATGCTAAATGAGTCTATTTAAGTTTCATAAAAATGTTAGTATGTTCTTATAGTAAATTGTGTATGTAATTGTGGTTTGGATAATTTCCATTTAACTTGTGAATGCATGTGAATATATCAACTATACTTCTTGGTTATTAAAGCATGTATGCGTTATTTAGTCTTAATGAATTGTTGTTAAATGAATTATATATAAGTGAGTTGAGTGTAATTGCATGTAGGAGTATATGTTAGTTTTATGATTTAATGAAACATGAATATGATATTTTGATTTGATTAGAATATGGTTGTGAACGTGTTGTAGTATGCTCTTGTTTAACCTTTGATATTGTGTGTACATAGTGGTTATTTTGAGCATTCACTAAGCATGTTAATCTCACCCACTCCTGTCTTAAAACCCTTGCAGAGTAGTTAAGTGTTGGTGTGAGCGGTGTGGTTCTAAGGGGTGATCCAAGCAAGTCCGTTTTTTTTCCATAGGAGTTATTATTAATTGTTTATGTTTTGGGAATAAGGCAATGTGGTAGACTTTTATTGATATTTGTCATGATGTTTTGGAAGTTTCATAGCTTAATTTCTCTTAGGATTTTGATGTATTATGCTGATTATCATTTGAACTTGTTTACGTTGTTTGAGACTACTATATGACCATTTTGATGTTTATTTGATAATGATACGATAGCATGATGAATTGGTACAAGTTAAAATGATCTTTATGCTTATGTATGTGGTATTTTTCTGGTTTGAAGTAGAGGTATCGATATTCGTGTTGTGAAAACTATACCTCTGTGATTTTGAAATGTGTAGGAAGTCAGAATCGTAAATTGGTATCGATACTCTATCACAAGTATCGATACTTGGGGTAATTTTGTCGATACTTTTTCAATTTTACCGATATTTTCTTGTGTTTTGATTTTAGACGAGAAACAGAATGCTAATTTGGTTTCGATTTTCCATATAGTATCGATAACGTGTAAGAAAAATACCGATACCCATGTTCTAGTATCAATACCTACATGATTGTCTTGGAAATTTTGCTAAGTGATCCTAATGCATGTTCAATTATTATTGTAAGTTTATTTGAAGTATGTTTGGCGTGTTTTAATGATTGATATATGTTAGACTGAAAATTCATAATATCACTGATATAGAGGATAATTTCTCAATAATTTGACAATTTACTATGAGTATGATGTGTGATGGTGGTGTGACATCCTGATATTCGTGCTCGGCGACTAGGCCGGGTATGGGGTGTTACAACTAGCATAAGTGTTTGTAATTACATTGACTTATGTTTCCATGTGTTATTTGAAATCATGTTGTATTTTTAAGTTAAGTCATGGCTCTTGAATTGACTTAATAGTGGTCATGTGATGAAATTGTGCTTAATTGAGCTTTGATAAGCATACCCCAAGTCTGGCGAACCTAAGATTTTGAATAGTGGAAAGATAATATGTTTGGCGAAGTGTAGTCCGCCCATATGTTTCTTTTGGTGCATAGGTGTGGGCGTATAGTAACTGTCGTGTAAGCAAGTGAAGATTTTATTTTAGGATATTTTGCTATTTAAAGGAAAAGTGTTAAGCGAAAAGGGGTAAGTATGATATGAATTATCACCAAAGGTATTATACGCCTTATTTGACTAAAGTATTATCCTAGCTAGGTTTTAAAGTAACCTGGTTAGGAACCAACTGGATATACTAGTCTAATATTTATAATGTAAGATTCTCATTTATATTTCTCTTGGAAATTGTAGACCATTAAGAAGGAAAATTCTGAAATGTATGACACTTGTTAAGTTCCACTGTAGGATGAGTCATATGTATATGGGTGAGAAGGGTTCTAAGAGAGTTTCTTCTTCTTCCTTCAAGAGTATTTTCTATTCTTTTTCTTAAATCCAATGGTATCTTTTTCTCATTAAGTTGGAAGTTAAGGATTCTTGGTTTAATCAATGATCATTCCATCTTTGGGAAAGTATTACAGTTCTTCATGTTAGATGTTTTTGAAAGAGTGAGTCTGTATGTGGTATATGAACAATAAGTTGTAGGTATAAGGCTTTGCATGAGGGTTGTCAGAGTTTGAGATGATAGTAAATTGTTTGAAAATGAGTTTTAATACTAGTCATATGTTCTGTAAGTAGTTTGGAGCTTATAACTGATGTAGTTTGGTCTTTACCTTAACTTTTAAATGTTAAATGTTGAAGTATAAGCATATATATAAATATAAAGGATAATGATGTCTAAAGTAATCGATAAACGTATTAGTATAGTAAAGATGAGATGTGTGATGTGATGTGATTATATCTATTAAGTTATGTTAAAAAAGATAATGTTTGGTAAGTATGTAGGTAAGGTCTGAGATACAAGATTTATGAATCAGTAAAAGGTGAAAATTTGGGTAAGTAAATACTGAATAATGTCCCTTTGTGAAGCCTCTGGTAGGGCAGTTATATTGCTAGCTAGACTGTCAGATAATGATATGAAAACAAGCGTAAGTCCATGAGGTTGAGACCCATGGCCTTTTAAAATGATTTGGAAACACTCATGGTGAAGCCTTCAGTAAGATAAAGATTGGATTGGCATATCATGATACATGAATGTGTGTATAAGTCCGTATGGTTGAGACCCATGGCAAGATATGTTTGTATGTATGTTCGTGGTGTAGCCTTTGATAATGTGTATATCGAATTGGTAGATCACGATACATGAAATTACGTATAAGTCCATGAGGGAGAAATGCATGGCACCTTCTATGAGAGTCTGTAGGGAAAGTAAACACGTGATTTTGTATGATGCCTTTATGACGTATTTGTATGATACCTTTGTGTAGTATTCCATAAGTTTCCCTTGTGGTGTATTCTATTTGGCCCTTGTGGCATACTCTACTAAGTCTGTATGGTGAAATATGATTATCTGCCCTTATGGTAAGTTCCAGATAAGTTTTTATAATTATTTGGTAAGTAACTCTATTATAAGGTTACGACACGTCTGAAGTTAATGTGGTTGTGTAAGATATGTGATGTAATTAAATAATTCTAATAGAAATTTCTTGAAAAAAAATGTGTATCTATATGTTCAGAGAGAGTATCCGCCATGGTAATCTATTAGTTTGGGATTTGAGCGTTCGTAGATATGAATGAGATAAGTATCCATTAGTTTAGTTTGCCTATAAAATGTAGGGTTGAATATGAAGTTATCCGAGAGTTCGCCATATCTGAGTTGTATTATATCTTCTTCTAGAATCATATGGAATCTAAGTTATTGTTATCCTAAGTATCTAGGGTTTTGAAATAAAGTTGTGTTGAGTTCATCAAAATGATCGGTAAGAGATTGTATGGTATTGAACAAGAATATGATTTGATTAGTAAATTGATAGTATTCAAATTTGTATGTGTATCTGCCAAAAGTTTATGTACCCTCTAGTGATCAGTATATGTGAATAACCATTTTGGGTTAAAAGTTAGAGTGATGGGATGATCTATATGAAGTGGGTTCTGAAGATATACTATTTTGAATGGTACATTGGTAAGTTAAGAGTATGAAAGTTGGCACGTAGGTGTATGCTGAAACTATAATGGTATCCAGTTGAAATGGAAATAATTGGTTCCTTGGCGCACAGATGTTCCTCAAATAAGATAAAGTATCTGCCAAGATATTTTTTTTGGGGATAAAACTCATTAAGTTCTCTTGAACTTATAATGCTTGTTGTTGTTTTCAGGTGTAGGGAAAGAGAATGTGCCAGGAGGGACTATGTTAGGAGTACGCCAAGGAACCTACGAAGTGGGTTATGATGCATATAATGGAAAAGTGGCGTAGTTTAGGGTTACGCCCTAAAAGTTTGTCTATAATGAACCTTTATATTGTATTAGTTGTAATGAGTTTGTTGCAATGATTTATTTTTAATACTTTCCCTTGTTCTCAGATATTAAGTCTGTCAGTTAAATAATAAGAAAAATGTTTTTAGTGAGAAGTTTATGTCAACTATTTCAATGATTTTTGTTAAGTATTGTGTGTAGTAACACTTGAGATCCAAACTTGGTGAATTGGATCGGGTTGAGGGCATTACATTTAAAGTCATTCGAAACTTATGGGCATGTTTTGATGATGTTTAGGGATGATTTGAAGGGTTTTTAGACCAATTTTAAGGTCATCTATATTAAGGCTTGATACTAGACACTTCTAGTATCAATACTTGCATTTTAGTAGCTAAAAAGCTATAGTAGACAAGCTAAGTATTGATACTTGTGGGCTAAGTATCGTAGTTTACTTGCCAAGTATCAATACTTTCCTCTCATGTATCGAGACTTAACACACTTCACCTCTAAAACTTATATTTTAAGTCGTTAGTAGAGCTACAAGTGCCTTATTTTTTTGTATTGTACATGTCCAAACACTTATGAAATGTCTCGAAATGAATCTAAAATGTATTTAAAGCTTCATAATTGTTGGAAATGATTTTAAAATATTTTGTAAGATGAGCATTTGATGTTTTTTATAAAAAGAAAATTTGTAAAACTAAAGAAAGTGCCCTTGTGGCATCAATTATCCATGTTGGTTGTCAGGCCGAATAAGAGGTGTTACAGAATGCCCTCTAAAAGTTTGAATTACTTTGCATCAATTAGATGACATTTTTACAAAACCATTAGATAAAGAAAGATTTTGGACACGTAGAAGAGAACTAGGTATCACTACTTTGCGTTGATTTTGTGTTCAATTAAAATTATGCACTTAGTTGTTTTCAAAAGATTTTATAACTTGAAATTGTGTGATAAAACATGAACAAATTATTTTTATGGCTCTCATATGCATTAGTTAGGGGATTTGATTTTGCATGTCTAGTTTATTTTTGCCTTATTTGGTCTAGCCTACATGACTATTGGATGCCTTTGAATATGTTAAACTAGAATTTGTTGGATATTAATATTCAATTTTTGCATGCCTTATATGTAACAGCCCACTTTCAGTGGTGTCAGAAAAAATGATTTTGGGACCACAAATCCGAAGAGTAAGTCTGTAAAAATAAATATTTAATTCATAGGAGTCAACTATAATTATATATTGAATTTGATTTGATTACATTCTACTAATTGAATAAATAGTTAAGTATAAGTGGTTTGTTCTGAAAGTTTAGTGGTTTTAGATAATGAGGTATCGAGACCTCGTTTTGTGAGCCAAGCCCGTAAGTATATTTATTTAATATTTATGGAGTTATTATTTTTGAATGTAAAGGTTCAGTTTAGAAATTTAAATGTTTGATTGGTTAATTAATTAAAAATAACTAAATTGTAATAGACGTAAAAGTTTATTTAGTATTGAATTGCTTGATTAAATGGATTATTGGATAAAGGTAGGAGGTTTTATATTGTAGTTATACCATGTTATAAGTTAATGGACAGTTATAGGTTGTGTTTTGGTTTAATTGAATGTTATATTAAAGGGAAAAATTGTAATTTAATAATTAAACCTAAGTATAATGATAAGAAAATGTTATCATCTTCCTTAGTGGAATTGGGCACCAAAAATTGAACATAGAAACACCATGGTAGAACTTTGAAGTTTCGGCATTGTTAATCCTTTGCATATCAAAAGTTGAATCGTATGGAGGATAATCAGTCAAAAGGGAAAATCACAGATTAGTCCTTACGAGTAAACCAAAAGCATAATCTAGGTTAGTTCTTAGTGTAAGAATATGTATATGTGTGTTTCTTTATAGTTGTAATGAATTTTCCTAGTTAATTGTACTTAATGTGAAAATTCATTGTTTACTTGTAAGTTATTAAATGTTGCAATTGAGTACAAATGGGAAACGAATATTCGGTAATGGTGAATTTTGTAATTGCAAAAATTGAAATGAATGTAATAAATTTATAGTATATGCACGAAAATAAGAAGTGCATCTAATTGATTGATTTATTAATGTTGTGAATTTAATTATAAAGCTCAGTTGAATGTAGTAAACAATTAGGATACGATTGACATGCCAATTAGGGTTAGAATGAGTGCTTGTACGAGATTGCACTTTGGTGCCTCTATATCAGCACTATGGTGCCTCTGTTAGCATTTTGATGCTCTCTGGTGTGTTTTGGGGAAACCTAAGTATCCGAGTCATGTTGCTAGAGTTCAACAGGCTATGAAAATATATGTTAAAGGTTAAAATATTCTTTGAGTTGGATTTATGTTTATTAAAATGTTTGTGTATATATATATGAAAGTATGAATTGCTTTGGTTTGAGCTTTTGTGAGTTATGAATTATATAATTGAATGTTTTGGTACTAATGATATGTGATTTTGGAAATGGTTGTCAGGGTTTTAATAGTTTAAGTTTACTTAGTTTAAGGTAAGAAGAATAGAATTTTATCTATGGACTTACTAAGCTTTACAAGCTTACCTATTTTGTTTTGTTTTTTGTAGTTAACGTTTTGTGGAATTGGTTGGACGGATCAACTTCAAAGCTCATACTATCCATACTTCTTTCTTGATAGCTACTGATTTGAATTATTTTTGGTTTGTGGCATGTACATAGGATTTGAAGTTGTTAAGGTTAACATGTTAGTTGAATTCGTAATTAAGCTTATGTGGTTGTGAAGTGATAAATTATTTCTCATGTTGATCTTATTTTGAATGGTAATGTTGTGTACTTGTTTTTATGCATTGTTTTTGGTTTGGTATATTTTATAGTGATTGAAATATGGTATGGCCAATTTTGTAGGTAATGTATGACAATGGACGTGTATGATTTGCCTTTGCCATGTGATTTTGGTATTTTGGAACATTGTTTTTGATTGAATAACATGTATATGGAGGTGATATCTTAGGTGAATTGTTATTGGTTATGTATAAAATTTGTGGTGGCAATGAAGGAACATTGGTTAGGCACATAAGTTGTATGAATTTGGTATGTTTTAGGTGTGTTATTTGTGCTTTTGAATAGGTGATTTTCGTTAGAAATGGGATGGTTTGGTGTCCAAGTAAGAATGGTTGTATTGACTTGAAAATGAAGTCATTTAGGTGCACTCGGCCTGGGGCACGAGCTGTCACACAGCCGCATGTCTATTTGATTTTTAGGTGCAGGACTGTTCACACGGTCTTAAAGTGTTACATGGCCTAGAGACACTATCGTGTGACATTATTTCGAATACACACACAGTCTGGCACATGATCTGTGACACAGCCATGTGACCTTATTTTGAATACTTATATAGGAGGGCACATGGGCTGAGACACGGTCGTGTGACCCATATTTTGAATTGTACACGGTTTGGCCTCATGATCATGTTTCTGAGTGACACAGTCAGGGATCTGTCACATGGCTTGGCCACATGGCCGTGTGACCACTGTTTCCAAAATTTTCAAGTTTTTCATTTTTTCTGTTTTGATTCAAATTAGTCCCTGATTGTTTCCAAACTATTTTTAGGGTCCTGTAAGCTCGTTTTAAGGCCCGTAAATACAAGTATTCTATGGATAAAATGTAGATTCTAATGTTGCTATTTAATTAATAAATGAATAGTTTAATGATGTAAATTGTTTTGATATGTGTTGTAATACTTCGTAACTCTAATCCGACGACGGAGACGGGTTAGGACTGTTACACTATGTTTCATATGCATCATATTTAAATTTGACATATTTAAGCATATGAAATCATTAGAAATTGCTAAAACGTCATTCTAAGTTAGTTTAGAACATATTACACCTAAAAAGTCAAGTTGGGAAAATTTTCTACAGTTTGGAAAACATATTCAACAATTGGTATCGATACCAATACTATTTCATTGATACTTTTTAAAAAATATCGATACTCGTTGGGTTTGAAAGACTCATGCAACGTGTTTTTGAAACACATTAAAAAAATCCTAAGTTTTTTTTTACCCATTTTTGAAAACCTTTCAACACTACCTTCCAAAATCTTCAAATTCTTCAGTTTTTCTTTAAAATCTTGACACAAAACAACCAACATTTCCATTTTATACAAAGATTCAACAAGTTTGCTTTCAATTTTCATAATTTCCAACTAATTTCTAGGTAAAATTTATTTTTCTCATTTTGAAATTTTGTTGAATTTTTGTCAAATTATTGGTCGAAAGATGTGTTTTTTGGTTGATTTGGAACATGTACATTGTATTTTCTTACAAGAGGTTGACTAAAACTTGACCAAAATCTAGAAAATTTTCTTTAAACCCTTTGCCTACAAGGTGTTTGATAAAATTCCCCAACTAAATTTTTAAGTTTGAATAGTGTCTAATCTAGTCTAGTTAGTTAGAATGCGTATAAAGAGACATCCTCATTTTGATCTTACATCTTTAAATATGTCTAGTGGTCAAACTAGTTCTTTCAATGATTGCTTTATAGATGACAACGATTCTTATCGTTTTGGCCATTATTTTTTTAAATGCGAAGTTAACGTTTCACGGACACTTGATTTTTGATTTCTTAACCAAAATGAAATTTCAATTTCTTGAAACTTTGGCCAAATGACATTGGATTGTTTTTATTTTTATTTTTTAACCAACGTATGCTGATCTTGTTTGAGCATTTTATCCGAATGCTTGACTTGAACATGATAAAACGAGTGAGACCGTGGTTGTCATTAACTCTTTTCTTATGAAAACAACTATTTGTTTCACTTGGGAAATCTTTGGCGAATTTTTAAAACTTCTACCCGGTGGTGAATCGAATGAGAAAGGCCCTTACAATCTGGCATTGAACGTTTGATGCTCGTGCGCATCTGAGCTCAATGTCCATGATGTTGTTTTGTAACTTATTATCACATGGATATTGTGTCCAATTTCAAAACATGTCGTTCTTCGATCTATCGATTATTGGTGGATTGACTGTTTTCATAGAAATAGGTGTCAATATCTTCTCTAATTTTGTTTAATGACATTACCAAGAGCATTGGCAAGTAGCTCTCTAGCACTCTCACCTTGCCTTTTGGAATGTACTTGTCTTATATCTTTACACGCCTAAACATGTCTACCCATGTCGATCCTCCCTTTTCTGTTAAACTTCAACCTATTAGTTTTGTTGCTCTTCATCATGTTGGATTCAAATTGGATCATCTTATCGGCTTTTGGGTTAAGGATGACCAACCCAATTCTAAAGAGGTTGATGATGAAGACATTGAAGAAGACCATGACAATATGCCTTCACCCGAGCCAGGTACTATCCATGCCACTTCTTCTGCTCCAACACAAGAACAAAATTTTTCAACTGACACACTAGCGATTGGATCTTTGGGATGATTTTAGGGGTTTAGATTCTAGGATGTCTAGGATGGAGAAAAATATAGCATATCTTATGTATCAATTCCCTCCTCCTCCTCTACCTTAAGAAGACTAGAGTGCATATAATTTTTTTCATGCATTATAATCATTTTCGTTGCACATTTACCTAACTTTATGTGCTAGAACATTAATGCTTATTTTGGTATTTTGTTTATAGATACTTGAAAATTTAATGTTAGTTCTTTTTCTTTCAAAATTTTCAATTTCTATTCTTGAATTAACAAAGTCTCTCTTATGCTTTATTTGTTGATTTTTGAAATAACAAAAAGGGGGAGAAGAGAAGAGGAAGGTAAATTTAATTGATTTTTTTTATGACTAATCTTTTAATGCCAACACCTAAGTGGTCAAGTTTTTCACTCTCAAGTCTTTGTTTATATTCATAAAATCAAGTCATTGATTCAAATAGAAATTTAAAAAGGGGAGTAACAAATTCAAAAACAAATTTTCGAAAATGTTTTGTTATATCAAAAAGGGGGAGATTGTCAAACTAGCTTTATTTGATTTTTTTTTTTTGATATAACAAAAATATATGTTTTTGAATAAAGCTTTCACCCTAAGAGACTGTCTTTAATAAATGTTGTATTGTAAATGTTTTAGAAAAATGTCTGATCTAATATTTTATTTTATATTAATACTTTTCTTTTGTTTTTAGATACTAAATCTTTTAGTTAAAATAATAGGAAAAATATTTTCATTAAAGAGTATTTGTTAACTGTTTCAATATTTTGTCAACTGTTGTGTACTAACACCCAAGATCTGGACTCGGAGAATTCGATCGGGTGTAAAGCATTACAAAGAGGGTGAGCTTGAAAATCTTAGTGTGAGTCTTAACAAAATAAACAACATAATCACATTCAAACAATCATTATTTACAGTGAAGCATGGCATTATATAGAAAATAGATTTTAAATACATGGGCATGCTCATATGAATCAGTGCAAAGATCCAACCCATCCATCCGCTACACACCAGAAGTTCCCCAGAACCTGTCTCCCGAACACCAAAAGAAATAAGAGCCAAAGCTCAATTTGGATAAACCACCAATATCAATATGCAGTTGAACTGCCAATAGTTCGCAGACAAGTTGCCAGTAAGTTGCGATAAGTCGCTGGTACTCCACGTAGATATACTGCTAAATAATAATGTGGATAAGCCGTCAGTACTCAACGGAACTCCTCTACCACCAATAAATCACAAACCCATGTAATGCAATATGACAGATAACAATGTAGCACATCATGCTTTATTGGTAATAGTTTTCACTACGGTGGCATGCTATACAAGCATTCGGTAAAACGATATCAGTGGTATGCTTTGCATACATTCAGTAAATAGTATCAGTGGCATGCTCTTACGAAGGAGATATTTCGTGTACAATCAATAACATGCAAAACATACAATCAGTTTCACAAGAATAACTAGGATGCTATGAGTCAAGTAAAGATAGTAGAAAGCACCCAATTACAATGGTCATACATTTGGCTAACCTTTACGGTACCCACACTATGGAATAATTATCCCTTAAGGCCTTAGAACTTTCAGCCACGGCCTTTAATCACCTTACCAATTTAGATCAATTCCCGAATGACACTTTTATTTTTGGCCATTCACAATAAAAAATGCCTATTTGGCCAATCATCATATCATTACATTTCATGCTATTAACAATTTTCACACGTGTTAGGGACCCACACCTATTTTCTGCAGATCTGGTCCAATAACGCAAACCCACAACTATTACGACCTTAATTTAGATAACAATCAACTAGATCTAAACACAAAACACACAAATCGTGAGTTAGAACCAATCTTTGACTCCCCTATAGGGTTCGACCAAAACTAGGATTAATAAAAACTAAACAATTTTTTATTTTTGATCGCTACTTATGTTAGAGTATGCCCAAAGATCAATCATGAGATGGTTGTAATAACATACTTGATTTATCATGTTTATTAATATAANGCATTACCATTATTATTTCAGTTTCTTTTCTGTGTGTATAAATAAACTGTTTTACAATAATGTCCTAAAAAAATAATATGATTATTCTTAAAAGATCCTTAGTCAAGTATTATTGTTGGATAGAACAATGATAATGCATTAAGACTAACATGTAGTTGATTGATGATAAAGAGTTGTCATTGATATGGAATGT
>JABEZY010271881.1:0-15575 GCA_013467495.1 Gossypium gossypioides | reverse complement strand
TACACTCCTATTAGAATATGGTTTTACAAGCCTATAAATAGACATAGTCTACTCCTCTTGTAATCAATTCGAATTCAACATAATGAATTTTCTTCTCCTCTGCCCATGGTTTTTTTCCCAAAAGGGTTTCCACGTAAAAATCAGTGTGTTCTTTTTTTCTCTCTCTCTTTTTCTTTACGATAAATTGTCATTACATATAATTATTATTTTTAAATACTTACTTCATAGTTATTTTGCGTGTTATTTATTGATTCTAATTCTTACCATATATGTACATGAGAATTATTTTTCTTTCAATTTTCTATTTGATTGATGTCGTGATTAGAAATTTAAGGTGTTAATGATTAGATGGAATTGGGTTTTTCTTTAGGAACTAGAAATTAATAAAGAAGTGTTAAGAGAATGTTTGGATTGTTTTTCTTTCATTTTATATTATTTGATTGCTTTTATGATTGATGATTTAAGGTGTTAATGGTTATTGTGGTGGTTGGTTTTATATTTAGGAGATTTTGTAAATTTTCTTTTCCATGGCTCATAGGATAAGAGTCTTGAACATATACTCCAAGAGTTCTTGACTTGGAAGTTTATTTTCACTTTTGAACACTAACAAATACTCTTAGTAGGAAAGTTTTTGGCTTAAATATGTTTCCGTAATGATGCTTAGATTGTTAAAGCTCTTCAATTTTCTAAATTTAATGTGCTCGATGTGTAACAAGCCATTTTTTAGTGGTACTAGAAACGGTGATTTTAGAATCCCCTTTTTTGATGATTGAGTCAATAAATGTTAGTATTTCATATCAACGAGTCTATTTTAGTATTATATCAATTTTTGGTGTATTAATTTTATTGAATCGATAGTTAATTTTGGTAGAAGGACTAAATCATAAAGTGCTAAAAGTTCATTGCTATAGACTTTTAATTGCTAAATGGCTTATTTAGTACTTCAACAAGGCCTAAAATGAAAATTAAGCCAACTTAGAATAGTGTAGATGGTTAAAATCTTAGAAATACTAAAAATAGTGTTAATTTTATGTTGAAAATTATTAATAATAAAAAGTTAATAAAAATGAAAACATGGAAATGAAGAGAAACACTATCTCATTTTCTTCTTCAACCATGAAAAAACCATTTCTGAATAGGGGAGAATCAGTCTTAGGGCTTTAAACTTTAAGTCCTTCATAGGTAAGCTTAATTTAATCATTTTCTTGTAGTTTCTATGTTTTTGAGATCACAGGAGCTTGATTTAGCTAGCCCGGGGACTATTTTGCAAGATTATTAAAGTTTATAAAAGTTTCTAGTGTTGAATACTGAAGCTGTTAGTACTAAATTGTTAGATTTTAAGCTTAGATGTGAAAAAGGACAAATTTGTAATGTGAAAGTTGTTAGTTTTGAACATATGGACTAAACTATAAATATTTCAAAATTGACATAAAATTTTTGTAAATACAGATATTAGGGGGGTGTAGAAGGATGAAATTGAGATTAGTTTCAAAATCAATTCTCAATTTTGAATGTTATGGAAAATTCAGTTTTAGGGACTAAACTGAATAAAATGTAAAACTTTAGGGAATATTTGATAAATGAAATCGAACTGATATATATTTATAGTGTAAAATCCCCAACCCGACCTATATTTTATGGCTGAATCATGAAGGCTACAATAGCCACCAGCGTGACTAAGTGACCTTACCATCCTTTGAAAACCTTAGTTAATCACTTTTAGGAAAAATTGCGGTCTACTCTTGAGTTACTTCAAAAAATGTTCATTATTTAGGCCACCTTATTCTTGAGTTACCTCAAAATTCGTACTATCTTTCAATGTAGCGAAAAAACTTTGTTTATGTCAAGTTTTTAGTTAGGTTAAGAGACAAGCATTTTCCAGTTTCAAGATATACATACAAATCCAATCAACGTGTCATGTATGCTTACTAAAATAAAACCTAAATCAGTGAAATATCGAAACCACAGTCTAAATAATTTTACAATTTAAAAACCAAATAAAACTTAATAGAAATTAATGAAAATAGGAGTTTAGTTCGAAGTTCGTCTACGTCTGCAGGTCGGGTCTAGTCCTAGTCTCGTGCATTCATTGAGAAGTTAAGACTATGGAGTGAGCTAAACTAGCTCAATGTGAGTCAATAATAATGGAACATACAGTCCATCATAGAAGTAAAATTTATCGTTTTCATTATATTTTAGTACATGACATAATTCAACATCATAAGAAAATGTCATGAGCATGATGCAATGCAAGAAAAGTTCCTATCCATCCAACCACTACACACCATGAGTTCTCCAAAACCCATCATCCAAACTCCAAAATAGTATGGGCCCAAGCCCGCTGTGGATAAACCATTAATACAATAGTGCAGGTATACTGCAAGTCAATATGCAGACAAGTTTCCAATTTTGTGGACAAGCCACTTGTAACATCCCAAAAATCACGGGTTAGTAGAATCGGGATTGTAAATTGAGAGAGGGTGGTCATGGCCTAATTTTTGGGATTATCTATGCATTTTTAGAAAATAAATGAGGCATTGGTTTGTTGGATAAGTGTTAGTAAAACGTTCATTCAAATCCAAGTTCAAATCCCTTTTATCGCACCATTTTTATTATTTTGAAAATTATGCATCAAACCCTAGTATGTGGCAGGACTTGTTTTTAAAATAAATATTGCAAAATTATTTCAAAAATAAGGTAATAGACCAGTGGTTATTTGATAAGTGTGGAATCATGAAAATTAAATTGAGGTCCCAAGTTTGAAACCTTTCCCATGCAAAATAATTAAGTTTTGCAAAATCCCTTATTTTTTTAATGTGTGTGTCGTCCATACCCTTGAACCCTAGGAGTAAATACAACGTTTTCTTATATTTTTCAACCTTTAAGTCAAATTTCCATACCCTAACCATTCACCCTCTTCCTCTCATCTTTTATCTTCAATTTTCTTTCTTTCTTCCTTTGTGTGCCGTCGCCCAAGCCACAATGATTCACCATCAATTTATTTTCTTTTTGGAAGGGTTCTTGCACCATTATTTTCTTGTTCTTTCTATCATTTTGTCATAAAATTTTCATCCCTAATTCTGAAATTTTAGCACTCAAGATCGGCCTCCATTGATGCCCCAAAAGAACTCCATTGCCGCGAGTTTCACCTAGCTTGTGTAAGTTCTTGTTTTCTTTCAATTTCTTAATGAATATTATTAGTTAAAAACTCAAACTTCCGGATCTGGAATTTTTTTTATTTTTAAATTATTTAATAGGTATTTTTTCAACTTTTTAATTGATTTCAAAAGTGGTTTTAAATCAGCCCCAATTCGGCCACCACAAGTGGTGGTGCGTATGCCTATGGGAAAGAAAAGGGTTTGTTTTTATTTAATTCTTTCCCATCATTTTCAAGCATGATTTTGGGTGCTTTAATCCCTCCTAATTAGCCTTTAATCACATGTGAATTAGGGAAAATTTTTCTTGATCAATCGACAATTTGGATCTGTCAATTCGGGAAGCGTAAGTTTGGGTAATCGTAAACTTGTTTGTTGTTTCGACATAGATTTTGGGAAAACGTTAGGGATTGATTAAATGAAGAATTTTAATCAAGATTAGCTAATAATTTTCCAGTATTTAAATGTGTTAGGTGTTGACCGAAACACTCCAAATCAACAGTAAAGCCTAAAGATGTTTCCGCGTACGATTCGCATCAAAATAGTTTAAGAAATCGAACTAGTTTGGATTCAAAAAATAGGTGTAATTGTGATGTTTGGGTAAAACATTTAATTTTGGGTGTTTATGGGCTATTTAAGAGGTTTATTAATTGATTTCTATACTGATTTTTTAATTTAATTTAATTTTGGTACGTTTTAAAGTTTATTAGAGAAACCGCAAGATTCGATAGTGTGCGGCAAAATAGCGTAAAATAAGGTGTAGGTCCTAAAATAAAAAACTTGATTGATAATGATAATTATTATGATATAATTGATATTTTATCACGCTGATGGGGCTTGGATAATAGCTAAGTAATTAAATTTGTAAGTGGCCGAATTAGGTACATTTCGAGCCCTAACTATTTGGCATGGAAGCATTGTTATGAATGGTTGGTTAATTTGATATATGTTTGGGTTGTATGTATAACATGATTGTGAATAAAATAAGACATATGCATGATATATTCGTACACGTGATTTGTTATGATATGTTCGAGAGACCACTATACATGCGTACAAAGAAAAGTTGTAAATGAACATGAAATTGTGATTTGTTGAATGATGTCATTTTATTGGTAAATTGAAAATTTGGAATAGCATTTTCATTCACTGAAATTATTTGATAATTGAGGGCATATGTTGAAAATGTCAAATAAATGAGAAAGTATTGATTTATGGTTGTGTATGAGATTGTATAACATATTGCATGTGCACTGGGGTGGGTTATTTTTGTGGTCGATGTAGGAGTTCCGTGGATTTTCGGCGGCTTATTAAGTCCGTATTTATACGTAGTTAGTGCACTACACCTAGAGTACCGAGGGGATTGGCGATTATATTGTATTATATGTTATTCGATAGATTTTCTGCATTTATGTTATATGGTGGTTTCTACCATATCGAGCTTTGTTCGCATAAGTTGGAGCTTGGCAGACGGGTTATAGGAAACTCATGGTGTGTAGCGGATGGTGGAGGTAGGAACCTTTTTGCATCTCATCATGATCATGACATACTCGAATGTTATTGATTTACGTTACGTATTGTATTATGTTGTTTTGAATGGTATCGAAATTAATGATTGTTACTCAAATGAATGATGGCATATGCTCATATACCGTTTGACAGCAATTTCATAATGGCTATATAATGATATGAAATTCCAATGGTGGTTATGTGTTCTTCTGGTAATGCTAATATGTTTCACTGTATTCGATATTTATGTCTGTTTCAATAATTGTTTGACTCACACTAAGCTTTCATAAGCTCACCCCCATAGTGTTTAACTTTTTAGGTAAACTTCAAAACTAGGATCGGACCTGGCATAAAGGAGAATCGCCTTGGACCCCGAACTATTTTTAATAAGTATTAATAAGTCTCTATTGGTTTTGTTTGTAATTTTTAATTATTGCTAAAAAAGCATAATAATATCAGGTTGACGGGGTTCTATGGGCATGCTGATCCGAATCTTAGAAGTAGGTCTTGGGATATCCTTAGAACGGTGGGCAGATCGGTCTGGAGGATTGGATCGTGGGTGGTGGTTTCAATTCGATCATCGATAATGCTGAAAAAGAAGGGGGTCGTAGGAAACCTAGGGTAACCATGGATAAATTTAGAGATGTTATGGAGGAGTTGACTCTTGTGGACATCAAAACTAACAAGAGATGGTTCACTTGGGTTAATAACCGTTAGGGTAATAACATGGTTAAAGAGAGGTTGGATAGATTTCTTATTTCTACTAATACTATTGAACAGTTCCCCTCCTTGTGACTAATGTTGTAAGGCAAGCAAACATAAACCATGGTGTTGTTTTGATGGATACTATGGGTCGAAAACCTAAAGAGGACTCCAAAGACCCGAGACTTTTCTTTATGTTTGATGTGTGTTGGGTAAAAGAGAGAGAAGCCAAAGACATTATTAAGACAATGTGGAACAGAAATTGTACAAACATCATTGAGAAAATCGAGAAGGTGCGTGAGGAGCTTGGCCATTGGCAACAAGGTTAGTACAATAAAATGAAAAACCATATT
Source organism: Gossypium gossypioides (assembly GCA_013467495.1). Classification (NCBI taxonomy): domain Eukaryota; kingdom Viridiplantae; phylum Streptophyta; class Magnoliopsida; order Malvales; family Malvaceae; genus Gossypium; species Gossypium gossypioides. The sequence goes on along the minus strand of JABEZY010271881.1, from coordinate 9,856 downwards.
CGTAGGTTGGTTGAGAAGATTGACATGCTTATTGGTGGCCCTTAAGAGGAGTCTAGCGTCGACAGGTTAAAATCTACTCGTCTTAAGTTGGGGCATCTTTATGTTGAAGAGGAGAGCTACTAGGCTCAAAGATCGTGGATTAGATGGCTCAAAGAGGGGGATAGAAATACTCACTTTTCACGTCCGGGCAACCATCAGATTGAAGAAAAATAAAATTGAAAGGTTAAAGAACTCAAGTGGCATTTGGGTGAATAATACAAATGATACCTGTAAGGTTGCGTGGGATTACATTCATAATCTTTTTAAGTCAACTGCATTTTCTAATGATGAGCTCAATTTGAGCTACGTTAAAAAAAGTGACACTCATGATAGAAACAATATGATGGCTAAGCATTTCACAGATGAGAATATCCTTGAAGCCTTCAATCAAATGGATCCCCGCAAGGCCCCAGGGATTGATGGCCTTTTGGGTATTTTCTTTAATGAAAATTGAGGGCTGGTGGGTAAAGATGTTATTAACCTTTGTTATGATATTTTAGATGGCAAGAAGGACATCTCTTGTCTTAATGATATGATTATCATTCTTATCCCTAAGATTAAGGATCATATTGATATGAATAACTTTTGTCCTATTACCTTGTGCAAGGTGATTTATAAAATTATTTCCAAGGTTTTAGCAAATCATCTTAAGGCTGCCCTTCCACTTTACATTATTCAGAACCAAAGTGCCTTCATCCCAGGTCGAATGATTCATGACAACATTCTCATTGCCCATGAGCGAATGCACTATTTACAGAGTTCGAAAAATGGTCTGAATAAAGGCTTTGTCATAAAGCTCGATATGAACAAGGCTTACGACCGCATTAAGTGGAATTTTCTTGAGAAAGTCATGAAGAGTTTGGGCTTTGAGGATGCTTGGGTTGAGAAAATTATGAACTGTGTTTGGTAGGTAAAATGTAATACGATTCTTTCGGAGTTTATTGCTCCCGAGCAGGGTCTTCCACAAGGGGACCTCCTTTCTCCTTATCTCTTTTTATTTTGTATAGAAGCTTTCTCAAGAGCACTTGTAAATGAACAAAGTGCCAGCCTTATTTGAGGCATTCGGGCTAGTAAAAATGGCCATCGCATTAATCATTTGTTTTTTGCCAATGATGCCCTTCTTTTTTATTAGGAACAAAAAAAGTGAAGTCAAAGCTCTCATGAAAATCCTTAGGGAATTTGCGCAGGTGTCGGGTCAAAAAATAAAATTTGGCAAGTCAGTGATGTTCTTCAGCTCGAATACTCCCATGTATCAACGTCAGCTTTATGGTGATTTACTTAGCATAAGAGTGGTTGACAACTTGGAAACTATCTTGGGTTACCCCTCTCCGTTGGGAAGAAAAAATCTATAGCCTTTCATAGCATTATTAATCTCTTTTCTTGCAGGATCAATAGTTGGTCAAAGAGACTCCTCTCTTATGTAGTAAAGAGATATTTATACAATCTATTCTTCAAGCACTCCTGACTTATGCATTTTCTATCTTCTTTGCTCTTAGGGGCACTCTTGAGGAGATAAAATCTAAAATCTATCGTATGTGGTGGACATACAAAGATAAAGAAAGAGGACGGGCCATGATTGCATAGGACAAAGTTTGCCTCCCTAAGGGCATGTGAGGGCTTGGCTTTAGAGATCTCCAGTTGTTTAACCTCGTTCTCCTTGGTAGACAAGTTTGGAGGCTCTTCACCATCAAAGACACGTTGTGCTATCATGTGCTCAGATCGAAATATTTTCCTGGTGGCAATCTCTTCCAGCCCAAAAGAGTTGACAAACCATCTTACACATGGACTAGTATTGTTACTACTGCTAAAGCCCTCAAAAATCGTTTCAATTGGCAAGTTGGTGATGGGAACAATATTTATATTCGCAAAGACAATTGGGGCTTTGAAGGTTTAAATAGTGGCTTACTGTGTTGCACTACTTTGAATGTTCATGAAAGAAAAGTACACAATTTATGGGATGATAATTGTACGTGCTGAAATAAACAAAGGGTGCATGAAATATATGGCTGATTTACGGGGGATCGTATATGTAATTTACCTATTCTCTCTAATGCCTGAACGACAGCATGGTTTGGTTCCATAACCCTCATGGCTTCTTCACCTCTAAGTCGTCTTATTCTTGGCTTCTTTTTAAGCAGGTGGGGTTGGGCCCTTACAGATTCTTTTAGAAGACTATGTAGAAGCTAAAAACCCTTCCAAAAATTCAAGTGTTCGCCTGGCGTGTGGGACATGAGCTTATCCCTTCGAATGAAAAGATCTCCTCTATTCGAGAAAACTTTAGTAGGGAATGCCCAATGTGTGGTGCAAGTGTTGAAACCCTTGTCCATACCCCTAAAGATTACCCAACTGCTCGAGCCATTCTTACCCTCGGTGGACTTGATGGTAGGCTTCTCAATAAAGACTACTCCTGCTACATTGACTGGATCAAAGATGCCATGCGTTTGCTGGATAAGAAAGCTATAGAAGATTTTATAACTATATTGTGGAATAGCTGGAACAACAGCAACAATTATATTTTTCGTGGTAAGAAGGAAGTAGCCCTGGTCATTTGCGATAGGGCTAAAATGCTTTGTCAGGATTTTCGAATTCATAATATGGTCAACAAGCTGGTATTACCATTAACCCCTGTTCTTAAGAAATGGGAGAAGCCATTAAATGGGACAGTGAAGATAAACTTTGATGCTACTGTTTCGAATGATAAAACTAGGTTTGGTGTGATAGTATGTGACTCTGATGGCTTTGTTATTAGTGGGGGATATGTTTTCAAAGATGAGGAGATGATGGTAGATTGGGCTGAGCTTTATGCATTCGTTGAAAGCCTTAAAATTACGAGATCACTTAAGATTACAGATGCCATCTTCGAAATTGATTGTGCCAGCCTCATGAACATGATTAAGAATAAAAAAGAGGATATTACAATCATTGTTTATCGTATTAAAGAGTCTTTTAAAACCATGGAAATGTTTAATAATACGATTGTTAAGTGGGTCAACCGAAATTGTAATAAGGTTACGGATTTCATGTGCAACTATGCAACTACTAATGACTGTAATTTGGCCTTTGGTATGGATAACCCTACAGAGATCCATGATCTTGTACTTGATGATTCTATTAATTGAGTTTTGACCTTTTCAGGTCTTTTTGTAAAACATAAAAAAAAGAATCTTAACTACAGTGACCTAATAAATGAATGTTTTAAACTAACACAAAAGTACAACTACAATTTTCTCTAAATTGAGTTTATTTAAGGTTTTCAAAGTAACATAAGTTAGCTTAGCCATTTCAGTGGCTAACGTAGCTTTCTCAATCTAGCCATAATGTCTAGGTTGGGTTTGGGAGGTTACACCACCAGTTAAATTAAATGCAATTAAACTGCTAAATGGATGCAATATAATTGCCAATCTCCTCTATACTCCCAGTGTAGTGCATTGACAACAATAATGAAAACTTAACTATCGTCAGTACTCCATGGAACTCATTCGTCAACCTCAATATCCTACCCTATGCACATGCATTATGACAGACAAACAATAAGCATATTATAACACCAATTCAATTTCAATTCTTTGGCATGTTACACATGTTTACAAAATTATATCTAATTTAGTTCAATGGCATGCTTAACATGCGTACAACTTCATTATTAATTCAATGGCATTTTATCATGCTACGTATCATAATTGATTCATCGGCATAACAACATGCTACAATAACCATTCTAGAGCCGAGGTTGCAGGCTTTCAATCATTCATGCTACGACATCATAATCAAACATACTATCCACACATTCTATAAATAATTCATTGAATGACATACTATACATACAACCAGCAACCATTAATAATTATATCAACCATTTTAAATCTTTTCAATACCAAACACACAATCAATTAGTCAACGATGCCAATTTTTGCATTCAAACTAATTAATTAGGGCTTGAAACTTACTTGGTTCAATCACCCTTAAATCACTTATTTATCCCTTTAAACAAGCCCACCAGAAAGCTTAAATATTAATGAAAACCACTAAAAATACAATTTAACACCAAATTATACAAGCCAGAATGCACACCTTATAAATCGCATAGAAATTATGATTATGTTTCACATTCACAAATTGCTAATATATCACTTTGATGTGTATGAGTATTATATTTGATGTGAATTGTTACAGCATGACCAAATTCTAGCATGATTCCTGTGTTTATGTGTTGTTTGCTTCAGCACTCACTGAGCTTCAAAAAGCTCACACTCCTTGCATATACCTCGCAAATAAATAGCTCACGGGATAATGCAAAGCAACTTCCTTTAAGTATGTGATGTGTTTTCAAACCCCAAAATGGAAGGCAATGTAGGGCTATTCCAAGATATTAGAATTAGACTTAAACTTTGAAATAAATTTGATTGGTTGTAACCGGACATTATGAACTGTTTAATTTTAGACTTTCAGACTTTATAATTGCTTTATTGAATGCTTGATTTATTGGATTTGACAACATTTTGAATGATTGATAACTTGATGAACTAATGAGTTTATGAAACCCAAAGAGATTGTTGCATATTAGGGTGTGCCGTTACACCTCATGTACGCTTGAAAGAAAATAATAACTTAGGATGTTTAAATGTATACAAACATGATTGAATAAACACCTACGAATCGTCTAAGGGTAGTTGGAATTGGGGGCCGCAACTATTAAATGGGTTGCAAGGGGTAAAAACTTCACCTATTTTTGAATGAGTTGTTGTATAAATCAATTAAAAGTTTTTAAGTGAAATAAACTTTGTTGGGGATATAGTTCGCTAAAATAGAGAGTTCACCCCTGGAAGAATTTGCCATAATCACGAGCTTGCCAATAGGGTGTATGCCAATAAGGTATTCTCCAATTAGGTTGGGGTTTGTCAAAGTTAGTATTCACCAATGTGAGGGGTTCTCCTAGACATAGATTTCACCAAATCATAGAGGGTTCACCAAGAAGTAGGATCACTAAGGAAAGGGGGTTCGCGAGTGAGCTATTCACCTAAGCAGTTTGCTAATACAAAGGGATATGGGTGTCTAGGTTTGCCAGTGATAGGGGTTCATTAATCATTAGAGATCGTAGGGTAGAATATGAACCCGGTGTTCGCAGGGCCAATTGCGAGCTGGGTATTCGAGGGTAGTTTGTGAGCTAGTGCTCGTCAGGTGTTTGCGTGCTGTTACAGTTTCAACTAGGTTCGCCACGAGGTAGGTTCGCAGGTGCCCATAAAAAATGAATTTTTATGCTTTGTTTTAATGGTATGTTTAGAAAGGCGTGAAATTAAGATTACTTTAACTATGAATTATGTTATGATAGTGTGGTGTGACTGGTTGGATGGTGTGCTTTGTGGTATTTTTACGAAGACTTACTTCGATGACTAACATAATGTTCAAAATTTGGGTCGAACTGCCCTGACTAGGTTTGGGGCGCCACATTAGTAGCCACCAAAGAACCCCACCATCAATAACACATTCTTCATCCTTACTAAACTCAGATATTGGTACAAGAAACAAATAAAAAATTCCATAAGCCCAAACACAAAACATACAAAATAGAAAATATTTGTGTTAAACCAAAAAAAAGAGTGTTAAAAATTGAACGTCGATAATGGCAATGTAGAAAGACCGCAAAGAAAAAGAAAAAAATAGAACACACAGATTTTACGTGGAAACCCTTCCAGAAAAAAGCCGCGGGCAGAGGAGAAGAATATTCACTAATGTCGAATTCGAATGATACAAGATGATTTTCGGCTACATTTATTTATAGTTTGAAAAAACCTAATTCTAATCAATGCCAAATATATTATGGTACTAAATGCTAAATATATTACACTAATAAATACTAAATCTTCTAGAAAGAAAATATTGATTAGAAAGAAAAGTTTAACTTGACTTGCAAGCAATCTATGAGAATTTGGGTCACACAACTCTAACAATCTCCACATTGACACGAATTCTCAATGAACAAGTTCTTCAGCACGAGCTCTCAACGGACAAGTTCTCCACTTATTCCATGAAACCCATTAAGGGTATTCTTCAACAATAAACACCAACCAAGTCCCAAAAATGCTCGAACTTGGTTATAGGAAGTTACTTAGTCATCATATCTGCAGGATTATCATGAGTACTAACTTTGCTCACAACAATATCACCACGAGCATTAATATCATGCATAAAATTATACTAAACGTCAATGTGCTTTGTTCTCTCATGAAACATTTGATCATTCGTAAGGAAGATAACACTCTGACTATCACAAAATATTATATTGATCTGAAGGTCTTTACTGAGTTCACCAAAGAGTACCTTTAACCAAATAGCTTCTTTACAAGCCTTGGTAATTGCCATGTACTCAGCTTCAGTAGTAGATAAAGCAACTGTAGTTTGCAAAGTGGCTTTCTAACTGATTGTGCAACCTCCAATAGTAAAGATATATTCGGTGAGACATCTTCTTTTATCAAGGTCTCCATCAAAATCAGAATCAACATACCCAATGACTCCATCTTTAGTTAATCCAAACTGTAAGCAAACATCAGTGGTACCTCATAAGCATCTGAAAATCCATTGAATTGCTTTCCAGTGTTCTTTACCAACATTCGTCATGTATAAACTAATTTCACTAACTGGATATAATAAATCTGGACATGACAAAACCATAGCATACATAAGAGATCCCACTACACTAGAATATGGAACACGTGCCATGTAGTCAATCTCATCATCTGATTGCAGAGGCAAACTCGATGAAAGTCTAAAGTAAGCTGCTAATGGAGTACTAACAGGCTTGGCATTCTGCTTATTGAACCTGTGAAGAACTTTCTCAATGTGCCATTTCTGACTAAGGTACAATTTACATGCTTTTCTACCTTTGTGAATCTCTATCCCAAGTATCTTCTTTACCATTCCCAAATCTTTCATCTCAAATTCTTTACCAAGCTGGGCTTTGACCTTTTCTATCTCTCCTTCATCTTTGGCTGCTATCAACATGTCATCAACATATAGGAGTAGATACACAAAAGAACCATCACTGTTTTTCTTAAAATAAACACAACTGCCAAAGCTGCTTCTTTTGAAACCATGAGTAGCCATAAAAAAATCAAACCTCTTGTACCACTACCTTGGTGACTATTTCAAGCTGTAAAGGGAATTTTTCAACAAGCAAACATATTCCTCAAGTTCTCCATGTAAGAACGTTCTTTCTACATCTAACTGCTCAAGCTCGACATCTTACATGGCCACAGTACCAAGCAAGGCTCTAATCAAACTATGCTTCGCAACTGGAGAAAATAAATCTTTGAAGTCTACATTCAAAATTTGACTTAAACTTACTTTATATTTGGCTTTTTCAATTCCTAGTGTCCCATTTTTCTTCTTGAATACCCATGTACAATAAACAACCTTTTTACACTTAAGAAGCTTCACTAGATCTCGTGTTTTGTTCTTATTGAGCGATTCCATCTCTTCTTACATGGAAAACATCCACTTTTCTGTATATTCATAGCTAACTACCTCATAATAAGTAGATGTCTCTTGATTTGCATCTATATCTTCAACCACGTTTAAAGCTTAAGCAACTAGATCAGCCTTGGTATACCTATTTTATTTGGTTTCCTATTTGCTTCTCGATCATATTTTTCCAAGCTTTAAACGTGGAAAACACAGTACTTTTCTTCTTCAGGAAGAATGCCCAAACCTTTTTGGAAAAATCATCAATAAGCATCAACATATAATTAGCACAACCCTTAGAAGGCATTCCTGATGGTCACCAAAGATCAAAATGAATATAATATAGTGTTCCCTTCGTGTTATAGATTCCTCTGGTGAATCGAACTCTCTTTTGCTTCCCAAAAATGCAGTGCTTATAGAACTTCTGTTTGCTAATGCCTTGTCCATCAAGAAGTTATTTTTTGTTCAATTATGCCATGTAGTTCTCACTCATATGCCCTAGACGCATATGCCAAAGTCTAGTAACATCATAATTTGACAAGGAAGAGGAAGCGATGACTACATCACCAATAACAGTTGAACCTTGCAAAACGTATAACTTGACAGTTTTTCTCTGCACCTTTCATCATAACAAGGAAACCCTTTCTAATATTTAGAACCCAATTTTAGCTTTGTACTTATGCCCATTTGAATCAAGAGTACTCAACAAAATCAAAATCTTCTTCAATTCTGGTACATGTCGTACGCTAGTAACTTTTCTGATGACTCCATCAAATATCTTAATTTTGATCGTGTCAATACCTGCGATTTAACATGAAGCATTATTTCTCATCAAAGCAACACCTTCAGACACTGTTTCATATGTTGTAAATCAATCCTGATTGGGACCCATATGAAGGTGCAACCAGAATCAAGGATCCACTCCTTGCTCACTTTAGAGCTGTCAGTAGAAGCAACTAGGAGTTCACCATCAATGTAGTCTTCTACAGTATCAGCTTCACCAGATTGTTCTGGTTGTTTTCTTTTTTGATTCACCGCCTCCCTTTTGATCTTATTCTGCAACTTATAGCACTTAGACTTAATGTGCCCTTTCTTCTTGTAGAAGTTACAGGTTTTACCTCTGATTAAATATCTCGATCGACCCTTAGATTTATCGCGAGAATTTCGTTCCTATGTCCTCCCATGATTATCATCAGTATTTCGTTCTTATCTCCCAAAAATATTGAGACCCTCTCCCTAAGAGTCGGATCCAGACACAAGATGCTTCATCTTGTCATACGATGTTCAAAAAGCATTGAATTCATCAACTATGAGAGGTTCATAGATATAAAAAATCGTATCTCTAAAGGTTGAATAAGACGGGGTAACGAACAAAGTAAAATTAACCCTAAATATTCTTTATCGTACTGAATCTTTGCGGCCTCTTGGTTTGAAAGAATTTCTATAAACACAGTTAAGTGTTCGGGTACAGACACACTTTCCTCCAAACGTTGAACATAAAGGCGTTACTTCATATGCAACTTGCTAGTTAGGGTTTTCGACATGCATAGCTACTGCTGCTTAGCCCATAATGCAGCAGCGGTCTTCCCCTTCACCACGTCATGCAAAATTTCATTCGACATATGCAAAGGTAATTACGTTAAAGCCTTTCGATCTTTATGCTTCTTCTCTTTCTCCTTCAATGTCGAAGGTATCTTTTCAACCATTAGCAGGGAATCCTCTAAATCCATCTGCGCAAGATCTGTCAGCATCTTTATCTGGCACAATGAGAATCTATTGTTGTGATCCAACAACAGAATATCATACTCCATTCTCCTCATTACCGTGATCGAAAACAAACAGCTTGAAAAGCTGTGATACCAATTTGTTAAAAACTGAACTTCTATAATGGCAATGTAGAATGTTCGTAAAGAAAATGAAAGAAAAAAATATAACACATAGATTTTACATGAAAACCCATTCGAAAAAAAAAACCACAAGAAAAGGAGAAGAAATTTCACTAATGTCAAATTCGAATGATACAATAGGAGTTTCGATTATATCTGTTTAGAGGATGAAAAAACCAAATTCTAATCAATGGGAAATATATTTTGCTAATAAATGTTAACTATATTATACTAATAAATACTAAATATTCTAGAAAGAAAATATATTTTGTTTAACTTCACTTGCAAGCAATCTCTTAGAATTTTGGTGGCACAACTCTAACAATGAGAAACTAAGAAAGAATAAGGGATATAGCCTTGAAGCTTGAAACGTTGGAGTGGTTTTGAACCTCCATTCCAAGATACGAATGGTGGAAGGCTCATGAAGATGGAAGAAGGTAGTGCTCCACAGTCTAGCTCTCTTTGACGGTGAG
>JABEZY010271876.1:0-10285 GCA_013467495.1 Gossypium gossypioides | reverse complement strand
AACGTAATTCATAAAGTTATTCTCTTTCAAAACGTTATTAATTTTCAAAACGTCACTTATTGCGGAAGCCTTTTAAACAATTGCGTATTTGAGTGAATTTTGTTTAAACGTTTGGTTCTTTTTGAAAACTCGATTATCCCTACTACTAGTAGTTATAAATTAAAACAATAAAAATCCCTAATTAAAAATATAAATCCAAAGAGGCCATGATACAATAAAATCCCCAACATAGAATTAAAATCAAAATTAAGCACTTAAATGGAATGAAGTAGGTCGTGTGGCCATCGCTGAGTCCTCCGCCGTACCGATCCTCTTATGACTGGAGATTACCTGTACAGACAAATCAGAAGGGTAAGTTTACGAAAACTCAGTGTGTAATCCCATATATCCAAGCAGACAGAAAAGCAATCACAATTTGGGCCTAAGCCTTTTTTTCATATCAATCCAGTTTCAGATAGGCCTTAGCCTATTTCAGTATAGGTGCAGTCATGCATTAGGACCTTGGCCCATTACAGTATCAGTAATCAGTACATTATCAGTAATGCGATGACAAAATCCTACCCAGCCAACCTCTACACTCCATCTCCGTCCAACCCTACATTCCATGTGGGGATATAATCAACCCACCCATCCCTACACTCTAAGTAGCACCGAATGCGGCACTATACAATAATATGTAGCTGAGCTGTCAGTAAGTTAGGCTCGAAGCCTTTCAGTACACTTCCTCTGATCAATATAAACCCATCCCCATGCAATGCATCGTATAATCATATCATGTCAAATCATGGTATCATACATGCATTTAGTACAGTTTTAACAACATGCTCAATATACAGTCATAAACATATATCGTACATGGATATAACAGTCATTCAGCCAATTAGGGGTCTAGGTAAACTTACGGACCCTATAGTAGGTTCACAGTTGTCTCCGATGACCTGTGCAACCTTAACATCAAAATAGTGAAAAATAGGCCCACATGCCCATGTTGTCGGCCCGTGTGGGCCCACACGGCCCAAAATGGCTTTGGCCATGTGGATCACACAACCTAGCCTAATAATCCCACATGCCTGTGTGGCCCACACAGCCCAATTCGGTCAGGCCTGTGTATCGCACACGGCCAGCCTCATCGATTACACGACCATGTTCGATCCCACGGCCAACTACACGGGCGGCCATACGCCCTTGTGGTGTCGACAGTATCATTTTTTGACTTTTTACCGATTTCAATTTCCAGTGTTGCGGTTACACACCTGGTCTGTTTCCACTGCTAACCCAACCACGAGCACTCTAAGACCTAGAGTCGACAACCCCAAGCTAAAAAAAAAATCAATGATATCAACAAAACTAAACGAAGCTACCATCAGCCCAATGGCTTCCAATAACTACAACTTACCTCAAACGAAAACAGAATGGCGATTCCCTATTGCCAAAGTGTCAATCAATAGCCTACGGCTCTTTGATCGAAACCTAGCCATAAAACAACCTTTAGTAAACCATTAATTGACTAACCAAAAAGTAGACGCACCTCACTTACCAAATGCGCGAAAACATAAATGACTATTGAAAGAGGCAAAGACAGAGGCCAAAGGAACAATAATTCGGCTACAACCAAACAGGAAATAGAAGTAACCCTCCAATCAGTTACTTTTAAACGAAGCATTAAGAACAAACAATTTCCAGAAACTATAGACAACCTTACCTTCGACGAACCACAGTGGATTTACAATTAAACGGCACCGCATGAAATTCCTACAGTCGCCTAAAGGTCTCGTGACCAGAAATAGAACTCCAATTAGACAAAGAACAACAATATGATGGAAGCTATAATAGCAAAACTTACTGTCACTGCTCAAAGATATTGAAGAAACAAGCCGCGGCCATAAGAAGAAGAAGGTTATGAAACGAAAGAAATTTACAGCAAACAGGAAAAGAGGGAATCGATAGAACCAAGAGAATAAAATAAAAGAGAAAGATGGAAAGGGAAAAACTAAAGGAAACTTTTGGCAGGAGAGAATGAACAAAGAAATTTGGCTTTAGCAAAATTCGGGAAGGAAAATTTGAATTTTGAAAAAAGAAGAATCCAATCCTATCACAATCCCTTAATTTCTCCTATTTTTACTCCTCAAATCTCTCTACATGACTCCCCACTCAATCCAAACACCCAAAACCATCTACAACCTCCCACACATCTCAAATACTCAGTATTTTACCATATTTCAAACTCCTTCACGGCACAAGAACAAAAAAAATACCCCTTGTACGTACAGGGATTCGAACTCAAGACCCCCAACACACTGACATTCCACTTAACCACCAGACTAGCAAACTCATTCTGTCATATTTTACCAACATATATTTATAAGCCTACTGATTAGAGATAGGGGTTTATTCATTTAAAAACAAAAATTTCCTCAAGCTAATGCTTGAACTTGGTACCTCTCAAACACTTCACAGAACACTTAACCACTGAAGCAAACATACAATCGTGTCACAAACATACTAAAAATTATATAAGAGATTTTGGGGCGTTACAATTCTACCCCCTAAAAGAAAATTTTGGCCTCAAAATTTTACCTGATCAGAACAGATAGGGATACTGTTGACGCATCGCATCCTCAGGCTCCCACGTGGCCTTCTCGGTGCTATGATTATGCCAGAGAACTTTAACCAGTGGAATAGAATTCCTCCTCAGAACTTTTACATCACGATTCAATATTTGAACTGGCTTCTCCTCAAAAGTCAGATCTGGTCTAACCTCAATCTCCTCCACTGGAATAATATGCGTGGGATCAAAGCGGTAGCGCTTCAACATAGAGACATGGAACACGTCATGAATCTGATCCAATTCTGGAGGTAACTCTTACCGGTAAGCAACTGGTCCCACTCGCTTAAGCACACGGTAAGGTCTAATAAATCTAGGGCATAACTTGCCTTTACGACCAAATCTCAGTACCTTCTTCCACAACGAGACCTTGAGAAGAACGAAGTCCCCTACTGAATACTAAATCTCTCAATGCTTTAGATCTGCATAAGATTTCTGTCTGTCTAATGCCGCCTTTAGTGGGTCTCGAATCAACCTAACTTTATCTTCGGTATCAGAAACTAGTTCAGGGCCCAGAACATGTTGCTCACCCAACTTAGTCCAACATGAAGGTGTGCGACACCTACGACCATATAATGCATTGTAGGGTACCATCTGAATGCTAGAATGATAGCTGTTGTTATAAGTAAATTTTGCTAGCGGTAGGTAATCCTCCCACCTGCCTCGGATGTCAATCACACAACTTCTCAACATATCCTCTAGTATCTGAATCACCTTCACTGACTGACCGTCAGTCTGAGGATAGAACGTAGTACTGAAGTCCAATATTGTACCTAGAGCTTCATGTAGCTTCTTCCAAAACTGAAACATGAAGCGAGGATCCCTATCAGATATTATTAAAACTAGTACCTCATGCAGTCTCACTATATCAGACACATACAATTTAGCCAGCTTCTGCAGAGAGTAGTCAATACGAACTGAGACGAAGTGGGCGAATTTGGTCAATCGATCCACGATGACCCACACCGAATGCTTCTCAATGGGTGGAGGGGTAACCCACTAACGAAATCCATAGTTACACGCTCCCACTTCCAAAGCGGAATCTTGACTGGCTGTAATAATCCCGAAGGTAACTGATGTTCAGCCTTAACCTACTGGCATGTTAGACACTTAGCCACAAATTTGGTAACCTCTCGCTTAAGACCTGACCACTAATATAACTCACGAAGGTCACGGTACATCTTATTTTCGCCCGGATGCATAGCATAAGGGCTACTATGCAACTCTCTCAGAATAGACTGCCTCAATTCAGTATCTTTCGGTACATAGATTCTCCTACAGAAACAGAGCACCCCTTCGCTATTCAGTCCAAAATCCTCGATATTCCCACTCTCAACATGTCGAAAACGAAGACTCAACAACTCATCCTCTATCTGTTTACCCTTAATCTACTCTATCCATGTCGGTTTAACTTGAAGTTCGGCCAACAGACTACCATCATTAAATAAACTGAGGTGAGCAAACATCGCCCTCAGGTCAGTCATAGCTCTACAGCTTAGTGCGTCGGCCACCACATTAGCCTTACCAGGGTGGTATTCAATAGTACATTTGTAGTCCTTAAGCAGTTCAATCCATCTACATTGCCTAAGATTTAGTTCCTTTTGAGTGAGGAGGTACTTGAGGCTCTTGTAACCAGTGTAAATGATACACTTTTCACCATACAAGTAATGCCTCCAGATTTTCAGTGTGAATACCACTGCGGCCAACTCCAAGTAATACGTCAGATAATTCGCCTCATGAGTCTTAAGCTGACGAGACGCGTACGCTACCACCTTACCCTCTTGCATCAACACACATCCTAAACCGACATGTGATGCGTCGCTGTAAACAGTAAACTCCTTTTCAGACTCTGACTGTATTAGAACAGGGGCCTTAGTCAGTACAGTCTTGAGCTTCTCAAAGCTCTCTTACTGTGAATCAGTCCTGTTAAATGGCACACCCTTACGTAACAGCTTAGTCAAGGGTGCGGCAATCAGAGAAAACCCCTCCATAAATTATCGATAATACCCTGCCAGTCCTAAAAAACTATGAATCTCAGATACAGTCTTAGGCTGCTTCCAATCCAAGATAACCTCAATCTTTCGAGGATCGAATCTAATCCCCTCAGTAAAAACCACATGCCCCAGAAACGTTACTTCACGTAACCAGAACTCACATTTACTAAACTTGGCGTACAGTTATTTTTCTCACAGAATTTGTAGAACCACTCTGAGGTGTTCATCGTGCTCATCCTCAGTTCTTGAATACACCAGTATGTCGTCAATAAATACCACCATGAACTGATCTATATAGGGCTAGAACACTCGGTTCATCAGATCTATAAAAGTTATTGGTGCATTCGTCAGTCCAAATGGCATCACTAGGAACTCGTAATGACCGTACCGAGTCCTAAATATTGTCTTATACACATTAGTCTCCTTAATCTTCAACTGATGATATCCTGATCGGAGGTCAATCTTAGAGAAAACTGAAACCCCTCGTAATTGGTCAAATAGATCGTCTATCCTCGGTAGGGGGTACTTATTCTTGATGGTCAACTTATTCAGTTGCCAGTAGTTAATACACATGCGCATGGATTCATCCTTATTTTTCACGAACAGAACTGGTGCTTTTAGAGGAGACACACTAGGGTGGATGAACCCCCGATCCAATAGCTCTTGAATTTGAGCCTTGAGCTCCACAAGTTCCTTCGGTGCCATCCTATAAGGGGCGATGGACACTAGAGCTATACCAGAAAGGAGCTCAATCCCAAACTCTACTTCCCGATTCGGGGGTAACCCAGGTAGCTCTTTAGAAAAAAACATCCAGAAACTCCTTAATCGTCCTAATATCTTTAACCGAAGAATTCCTAAAATTTAAAATACTGATGTAGGCTAAATACGCCTCACACCCCTTACGAACTAACTTTTCAGTCTTCAATGCAGAAATTATATTTGATAAGTAGTTCCAATGTTCCCCAATTACAACCACCTCACTGTCCTCCTCAGTTCTCAGTACAACCCTTTTTGTGGCACAGTCTAAACTAACTCGGTGTTTGACCAACCAATCCATCCCCAATATTAAATCGAACTCCCCAAATGGGAGCTCCATCAACCCGAAAGGTTACCATTGGTACCTCTAAAGGGATGTCTCTAAACAATTTATTTACCCTCGCCAATTATCCCAGCAGACTAAGTACAGTGACCTCACTCGTTGTGCTCTTAACCAGTATACCTAAGATTTTAGATACGGTATAAGCTATATAAGAGTGAGTGGATCCTATATCTATCAGTGCAATATAAGGTATATTATAAATAAAGAACGTACCCGTAATGACGTCCGGTGCATCACCATCCTCTTGGCGATGTGCAGCATAAACTAGAGCCGGCTGTCTCGCCTCAGTATGTTTAGCACCTCTGCCCGGTGCTCTCTAACCACAGCCCAAACTATTACCACCTTTAGCTTGACCACGACCTCTCAGTGGCTATTGAACTACTCTCGGTGGTGGTACAATACCAGTGCCCAGAGCTTACATCTGATTGGACCTCCGTGGGCACTCTCTAATACGGTGCTCTAGAGAACTGCACATCAAACATGCCTTAGTTCTTTTCCAACACTCGTCCTGATGGCGTCGACCGTAGTCAGTACACAGCGGCTGTCCAGTAGCAGCAATGGGAGCCCTAACTCTGATCGACCCATCAACTCTGGCCTTTTTCTTAGGCCTCTGAACGAAACTCGAGAGCTCTAAATCTCTCTTATTCCTACCTTTCCCTCTGTCACGGTTCTGGCGCTCAGTGCGCTTTACTTCCTCAGCGATCTTCACCTTATCAACCAGTGCTGCAAAATCTCGCTCCCTCTGTAGAGCTATCAAAACCCTCAGATTATTCCTGAGGCCATCCTTGAAGCAAACACATCACTCGTACTCAGTTGTCACCACACTACGCACATAGCGGCTCAGTCGTAAAAACTCGGCCTCTTACTCGTCCACTGATCTGTCCCCTTGAGTCAAATTCAAGAACTCTCTCCTACGGGCATCCATATAGTTGGCCCCCACATATTTCCCCTGGAAAGTGGTCTTAAAGAATTCCCAGGTCAGTCGATCGGGCTGAGTGCCCTCCTTAACAGTGAGCCACCACAGATAAGCCTCATCACGCAGCAGCGATACAATACCCTTCAACTTCTGCTCAAGGGTGCAGTCCAGGTCGTCCATAATCCTCTCTGTGGCCTCAATCCAGTATTCTGCCACATTAGGGGCAACTCCAGCAATACCCCTGAAAAGCTCAGTTCTGTTATACCGGAGTTGTTCGTAACTGACCCGTGGCCTCTAGCTCCAGTATTGGGTCCAGCGACCCTCTCTAGAATCCTTAACATGTCTTGGGACAGTGCGTCGTCCCCAGCCACACGATCAGGAGACCAAATCTCAGTCACGAGTGAAGTCGGTGTCTCACTTCTATCCAAATTAGGCAAGTCGCCAGAAGATGATGACCCAGCTCGAGCACCTCTACGGCCTCTATCACGGCCTCTTATACCCCGTCCGCGAGTACCTCTTGTGCTCATTGTCTATTCGCGTTTATCTGTATTTACAATTTTATGCATCAATTTACAGTTCCAGTGTTTATTAACAGATATTTTATGAAAACAGTATCAGAAGTGTAACGTTTGTTTTCGTACAACGCAGTGTCTATCAGTGTCTATCGGTTTTACTACAGTATCAGTATACACTAACTTGAGTGTTTTCAGTATAGTCTATCTAAAGTAGTCTTGCTTCATACTGTCTATAGTATTTTCAGTTTTTTTAAACAGATAACAGTTTATAGGACTTACAGGATCGACGCTGGAGACTCGATGTGCCACACATTTAGTAAAAATCTTTCACGTTATTTAAAAATTAGTTCTTAGAGAATCAAATCTTAAAAACCCAAATCCACAGTCGAGTTTTGCAACCTGACTCTGATACCACTAAATGTAACATCCCAAACCCGACCTAGATGTTATGGCCGAATCTAGCGATGTCACATGGTAGTGTTTTTCGAAAAAGTGAGTTGTCATCAATAACCTCTTATCTATATAACCTCTTGACAGTACCTTATGTTAATTCCAGGACGTGTCGTTCATTTTCAAAACGTAATTCATAAAGTTATTCTCTTTCAAAATGTTATTAATTTTCAAAACGTCACTTATTGTGGAAGCTTTTTAAACAATTACGTATTTCGGTGTATTTTGTTTAAACGTTTGGTTCTTTTTGAAAACTCAATTATCCCTACTACTAGCAGTTATAAATCAAAACAATATAAATCCAAAGAGGACATGATACAGTAAAATCCCCAACATAAAATCAAAATCAAAATTAAGCACTTAAATGGAATGAAGTAGGTCGTGTGACCACCGCTGAGTCCTCCTCCGTACCGATCCTCCTATGACTGGGAATTACCTGTACAAACAAATCAGAAGGGTGAGTTTATGAAAACTCAGTGTGTAATCCCATATATACAAGCAGACGGAAAGTAATCAAAATCTGGGCCTAAGCCCTTTTTAGTATCAGATCCAGTTTCAGTTAGGGCCTTAGCCCATTTCAGTATAGGTGCAGTCATGCATTAGGGCCTTGGCCCATTACAATATCAGTAATCATTACAGTATCAGTTATGCGATCACAAAATCCTACCTAACCAGCCTCTACACTCTATCTCCGTACAACCCTACACTCTATGTGGGGATATAATCAACCCACCCATCCCTACACTCTAAGTAGCACCGAATGCGGTACTATACAGTAATATGCAGCTGAGCTGCCAGTAAATTAGGCTCGAAGCCTTTCAATACACTTCCTCCGATCAATATAAACCCATCCCCATGCAATGCATCATACAATCATGTCATTTAAATCATGGTATCCCCACATGGATATATATATTATATATGGATATAATAGTCATTCAGTCAATTAGGGGTCTAGGTAAGCTTACCGATCCTATAGTAGGTCACAGTTGTCTCGGGCGACCCATGCAACCTTAACATCAAAACAGTGAAAAATGGGCCTACATGTCCATGTTGTTAGCCCGTGTGGGCCCATATGCCTGTGTGGCCCACACGGCCCAAAATTGCCTTGGCCATGTGGATCATACGGCCTGACCCAATAATCCCACATGCTTATGTGGTTCACCCGTGTAGGCCCACACAACCCAATTCGGTCCGACCTGTGTATCGCACACGGCCAACCTCGTTGATCACACGCCCATGTTTGATCACACGACCAACCACACGGGCGGGCACACGACCCTCGTTGATATCACTTTTTGGCTTTTTATCGATTTCAATTTCCAGTGTTGCGATTACACACCTGGTTTATTTTCGCTACTAACCCAACCACGAGCAGTCCAAGACCTAGGGTTGACAACCCCAAGCTTAAAAAAAATCAGTGATATCAACAAAACTAAACGAAGCTACGATCAACCCAACGGCTTCCAATCACTACAACTTACCTCAGACGAAAATAGAATGGCGATTCTCTATTGCCAAAGTGTCAATCAACAGCCCACTGCTCTTTGATCGAATCCTAGCCATAAAACGACCTTTAGTAAACCATTAATTGACTAACCAAAAAGTAAACACACCTCACTTACCGAATGCACGAAAACGTAAACGACTATTGAAAGAGGCAAAGACAGAGGCTAAAGGAACAAAAATTCGGCTGCAACCAAGCAGGAAACAGAAGTAACCCTCTAATCAGTCACTTTTAAACGAAGCATTAAGAACAAACAATTTTTAGAAGCTATAGACAATCTTACCTTCGACGAACCACAGTGGATTTGTAATTAAACGACACTGCCCGAAATTCCTACAGTCGCCTAAAGGTCTCCTAACCAGAAATAGAACTCCCATTAGACAAAGAACAACAATATGATGGAAGCTATAATAGCAAAACTTGCCGTCACTGCTCAAAGATATTGAAGAAACAAGTTGCGACCACAAGAAGAAGAAGGTTATGAAACGAAAGAAATTCGCAGCAAACAGGAAAAGAGGGAATCAACAGAACCAAGAGAATAAAATAAAAGAGAAAGATGGAGAGGAAAGAACTAAAGGAAACTTTCGACAAGAGAGAATGAACAAAGAGATTTGGCTTCAGCAAAATTGGGGAAGGAAAAACTGAATTTTGAAAAAAAAAGAATCTAATCCTATCACAATCCCTTAATTTCCCTTATATTTACTCCTCAAATCTCTCCACATGACTCCCCACTCAATCCAAACACCCCAAACAATCCACAACCTCCCACTCATCTCAAACACTTAGTATTTTACCACATTTCAAACTCTTTCACGGTATAAGAATAAAAAAAAAAACCCTTGCAAGTACAGGGATTTGAACTCAAGACCCCCAACACACTGACACTCCACTTAACCTCTAGACCAGCAAGCCCATTCTATCATATTTTACCAACATAAATTTAGAAGCCTACTAATTAGAGATAGGGGTTTATTCATTTAAGAACAAAAATTTGCCCAACCTAATGTTTGAACTTGGGACCTCTCAAACACTTCCCTGAACACTTAACCACTGAAGCAGATATAAAATTGTGTCACAAACATACGAAAAAATATATAAGAGATTTTGGGGCGTTATAATATGCACTTATTGGATTCATTTATTTTATAGCAATTAGCTAAAACAACCTTGTCAAACTTTTGGTGCCATTGTTTTGGTGC
>JABEZY010271874.1:0-10141 GCA_013467495.1 Gossypium gossypioides | reverse complement strand
AAATAAGCTTATTAGGTTAGCTAATGTGGACAGTTTGGGCTGCTATTTTCTTGGTGGATCAATCCTCTTGACTTAGCACAACTGGGCCCCTTTCTCTTCATCAGGCTTGTAACTAATATTAAAACAATTTGTGTTGGATTAAAATTAATTATAAAATATGTCTAATTTATTGGACCAACCCTTGGCTGGAAAAATATAATCAGCCTGCTCTTGGGTCGCTTGGTACAAAAATTGCCTCAACAGTTCAAGCTTCTCAAGGTGTCTGCTGAGCCAATTTTCACCCTTTATGCAAAACTGCCGAAAATAAATCAAATTTGTGTTAATTTATTATAAAAATAATTAAAATTTAGCATGTTCATAATTTGAATTAAATGTAATTATTTTATGATTAAAATATGAATTCTGACAAAAATTACTACGAAACTGCATGAATTAAAGCTAAAAAAGAAGCTAAAAAAACTCTATATATTTTTGTGTTTCCACACCCCTAAACTTAATTCATTGATCGTCCCGAGTAATGCACAAATTGTAAAAGAAGTTGCTTGAAATCACCTTTGAAAATTTTCTTCAGAAATCATTTCTCCCCATAATTATGAGTTTAGTGTAATTATGCTTAAGAATAAGAATTTCGATATTATGCAACTCAAATATACATATTGTTCGAATTATTCTCAATTATTATCATGATAGCAAGAATAGAATAAATTCTCTCTTAATAAATATATGTTAAATTCTTACCAAATTTTTATTCCCTCATTTAAGTCTAAACTATAATCACT
Source organism: Gossypium gossypioides (assembly GCA_013467495.1). Taxonomy (NCBI): domain Eukaryota; kingdom Viridiplantae; phylum Streptophyta; class Magnoliopsida; order Malvales; family Malvaceae; genus Gossypium; species Gossypium gossypioides. The sequence goes on along the minus strand of JABEZY010271874.1, from coordinate 9,362 downwards.
AAGTTTAATTTATGCCTTCATATGTTGAACTTAGCAATTTCTCTCCACTAATGTACGCAGGACAAAAATCTGAATCAATAGGTCTTTTAAATAGGTTATAAATGTGGCTAGATTAGGGGTATGTAAAAGATAGATAATTTTAAGCTAGAAACCCTAGACCCAACTTGGATCGGACCTTCAGAATAAATACCTTCAAACTCACCAACTCATTTTACATTTGAGTACACATGCTTTTTGTACATATATTTCTTTTGAGTACATAAGTTATTTCTTTTTTTAAGCATATTACTGTATGTACTACAATTTTGAGAATTTGATACTTCTTCTCAACTCCCTCAAACTTATTTTCGGAGAATATTCTAGATAGACTGAGTCTAGTGTTTGAGACAATTTAGAGATAATTATGAGAGAAGAGATGGCTTATTATTTTGAGCATCGATCACAAATTTTTATGTAGGCATACACATATTTGAATAGAATTGGCCAAAATAACCTGGCTTGCAATTCTTTAGCCGTAGTACATGATCCTCCGAAGTGTACTCTAGTTGGAGTTGTATCTCCATGATATAAGATATCTTGTACCTCATTTTCTACCACATATCTCTTAATCATTTGTGCAACACTGTTTGAATAAGTATAGCTCTTCCCAGAAGTAGTATTTCACATCGTGGAATTTTTTTTTCCTTTGTTGATATGTCTTATCAAGCGACATCAAACCACAAACTAAATAGTTAGAAAAATCAACAAACAAATGGGTGTTATGGAAGTAATTTACCTTAAGTATGTGTTCGTTTGGGAATGTCTCTTGAATGGTATAAGTAGAGAGGTTCCTTCTTACGGCTCTAATCTAGATAAGTGATCTACTACTTAATTTTCTATCACTTTTTGATCTTGAATTTCTAGATCGAACTCTTGAAGTAGAAGTACCCATCGAATCAATATTGGCTTATCATCTTTCTTGGCAAGTATGTATTTAATTGCCGAATGATCTGTATAGACAGTCACTTTGGTATCTACAAGATAAGATCAAAACTTGTTAAAAGCAAATACAATAGCAAGTAACTCTTTTTCTATTACCATATAGTTCAGTTGAGATCCCGTCAAAGTCTAACTTGCGTAGTAGGTGGGGTGAAAAAAGTTGTTCCTTTGTTGGCCCATCACGGCTCCTACTGTGAAGTCACTTGTGTCACACATTAATTCAAATGACAATTCCCAATCCGATGTGACGATAATTGGTGCTAAAACTACTCATTTCTTCAAACTATTAAAATATTTCAAACATTCTTCATTAAAGTTGAATGTTGTATCATTCTCCAATAATTGGCATAAAGGTTTAGCAATTTTGGAGAAGTCTTTGATAAATCTTCAATAGAATGTGACATGTCCCAAAAAGCTTCTAACACCCTTTATAGATGTTAGAGGTGGGAGTTTCTCAATGAAATTTACCTTTGCTTTATCTACCTCGATTCTTGTCTCATTATTCGGTGCACTAAAACAATACATTCTCGTACCATGAAATATCACTTTTCTCGATTTAGTACAAGGTTTATTTTTTCGCATCGCCTCAATACCTTGGCTAGATTGACTAGGCAACCATCGTAAGTGTCTCTAAACACTAAAAAATCATCCATAAAAACTTCCAATACATCTTGGGAATGTAGCAGGTGCATTGCTTAAATCAAATGGCATACGTCTAAAGGAAAATGTACCATATGGGCATGTGAATGTTGTTTTGTATTGGTCCTCTGGTGCTAACATGATTTGGTTGTACCCTGAGATTCCATCGAGAAAATAGTAACAGTCTCGCCCCACGAGTCTATCTAGCATTTGATCCAAGAACAATAAAAGAAACGGATCTTTCCGAGTGGTCTTGCTCAATTTCTGGTACCTATGCAAATTCTCCATCCCATAATTGTTTTGGTCGATATTAACTCCTTTTTTTGTTCTCTACGATCATAATGCCTCCTTTCTTTGGCGCACACTAAACCGGACTTACCCATGAACTGTTTGAAATGGGGTAAATTATACCTGTATCTAACCACTTAATGATTTCTTTCGTTACCACGTCTTTCATAATGGGGTTTAGTCTCTGATGTCCATCAATTGTTCCTTTCTCACCATTTTCTAGGATGCTCTTATGCATGCACGTAGATTGACTTATACCACATATATCGGCTATGGTCCATTTGATAGCCTTCTTGAATTGTTTCAGCACTAAAATAAGTTTCTCTTCCTACTCTTCAATTAACTCTGCTAAAATAATCATAGGCTAAGTAAAAGCATCACCTAAATAAACATATTTTAAGTGTGAAGGAAGTACATTAAGTTCCAATTTAGATTGCTCCTCGATCGATGCTTTTAGCTGGACATAATCTCTGCTCTCTAATTCCTAAGATTCAAAGTGGTATTACAGATTAAATCCCCTTTGGTTAGCTTTTAGCAAGGCTAAATATTTCTCCACCTCCTCATCACTTGGAGGGTCTGATGTCAAGATTTATTCCAATAGGTCCTTAACAGAGTCGGGTCTCCATTCTACAGTGAACTCTTCTAACTCGGATACTGCAGAACAATCATCAACTATGTCAAGAAATGGCATAGACTTAAAAACATTGGACGTTACTTGGTCGTCCTAAAACGCATAGTAAGGTCGCCCTTTTGTATATAAATAAGGGTCCTTTCATTTTCTAGGAAATGCCTACCTAGGATGATTGACACTGCTTTATTTGCTTCAGAGTTTAAGACAACAAAGTCGGTAAGAAAAATAAATTTATCGACACGTACCAATACATCCTCGATTTTTCCTTCCGGATGTGCTAAGGATCTATTTGCTAACCGAAGTGTAACTGTAGTTGGCCTAACCTCACCTAACCCTAACTTTTTGAATATGAATATAGGCATCAAGTTGATGCTCGCACCCAAATCACATAGTGTCTTACCATAATAAGATGCTCCAATGTGGTAAGGTATGATAAAATATCCAGGGTCCTTCATTTTTGGGGGTAGTTTATCTTGCAGATATACACTGCATTCCTTCGTTAGAGTCACCGTCTCAAATTCTTCAAGTCTCCCTTTCTTGGACAAAATATCCTTCATGAATTTGGCGTAGTTTGGCATCTGCTCAAGAGCTTTTTCCAACGGGATGTTGATATGAAATTACTTGAATACTTCTAGGAACTTCTTGAACTGGACTTCCTATTTCCACTTCTTAAGTCTTTAAGGGTAGGGTGGTGGAGGATTCTTAGCTTGAATTGGGCACTTCGTCTGTTGTGACACTTCTACATCTAACAAAGGTGTTAGTTTATCATAATAGACTGGGTCAGAAGTTACCTTATCAAATATTCTAAATTTCAGTTTTGGTGAAGCTAGATTTTCAACACTTGGTTGAACTTCCACTTTATCTCGAACATCAGTTGGCTCTTCTTGAACTTTGACAATGCTGGGCTCTAACGTCTTTCCACTCCTTAGAGTTAATGCTTTATAGTGTTCTTTCCCCAGATTTTTTAGATTCTTCGTATAACTAGGCAAAGCACCTTGTGGTTAATTCTTAAGTTCACTTGCAAGTTGACCCACTTGATTCTACAAAATCCTTAAAGTGGTGTCATTGTTTGACATATATGCCTTCAATAGTTTCTCTAGGCTACTGGAAGGTTCAGCTTGTGGTGATTTCTTAACTTGTTGGGTAAATTTAAATGTCTAGGTCAGTCTAGGTTGTGCGTAAGTGTTACTAAGTCTCGCCTCTTGGTTACTCTAAGAGAAATTCAGGTGGTTTCGCCAAGATGGGTTACAGAAATTGGATTGCGGTCCCTACCTGCCTCAGTTTTGGTTATGTTTACCCATGTAATACATGGATTTTAGGTTTGATGGGAATTCTTCGAACAAGTGCCCTACCCCACAATAAACACAGGCTTCATTTTCGAATTGATTTGGTGGTTGGGCTGCAAAATTATTAAACCTATTAGTAGTAAAGTTTTTAAGCATTGAAGATATCGATGATACTTGAGATGCGAGTGAAGTGAGAGCGTCTTGATTGGTTGGCCATTGATAATTATTGTTGGAAATTCTCTCAATGATTTCATAAACCTCATTATAAGACTTAGAAAGGAGAGCACCACTAGCAAAAGCATCTACTACCATTCTCGTATGAGTATTGAGACCGTTATTAAACGTCTCTAATTGGATGCAATACGAGATTCCATGATGAGGGCATCTTTGTAATACTTCTTTAAATATTTCCCATGCCTCATACAAGGACTCATCATCCATCTGTTGGAAGGTAGTCATCTCATTTCGCAACTTATGTAACACCCCAAAATTGTGTTTAGAAATTTTGAGGGTATTTAGGAATTTTAGCTTACATGTGCTCGGAATTTCGTAAGGTTTGTAATCGATAATGTTTTCGAAAATGGCTATTAAGAAATTAAGTGAATTTCTAAAAATAAGTTTTAAATACCTTTAATTTTAAAAAAGGGACTGAGTTGTAAATGAGCCAAAACTGAGAGTTTTTATAAAGCAGTTTAACCAAAATTTTAAATTGAACCTAAAAACCCCCATCTACAGCATGATTGAAGTTATTTCTCTCCTCTTTGCTAGTTATACCATCCATTTGCTCTCTCATCTCTCCCAATCAATTTTTACTTCTAAATCCTAAATACTCTTGATTTTCAACAACCTTTGAGCTATAAATCTCCATTAAAATCAAGAAAACACCCAAAAATCTTATTAATTTCATCATCTTCTTCAAGAGTGGGTTTTCTCAAATTTGCGTCAAATCTCAGTTTTCTTGCATCTAAGGTAACCATTTGTCTTTATAATAGTTCTAAATGTTATTTAGTTCTTTAAATCAAATTATTAGCCATTAAAATGCATGTTTTAAATAAAACTCAAAATTTTTGGTTATTAATGGTGAATTTTGAGATTGTGGATTAAAATATAGTTTCAAAGTGTTTTTCAACTTCTTTTAACATGATTAGAAGGTTGGCTAATATGAAGTTTAGTTAAGAATTTCTCAAGTTTTAATGAATTTTATCATAATGGCCAAAACTTGTTGAAAAATATCGATACCTTAAAACGTGTAGTTTTGTGTAGTTTAAAGGTCGGGAATTAGTCGTAGATGAATATGTAGATGAATGGAATTTGTTTTGTACCAAAAAAAATATTAAGTGTATGCTGAGATATTTGAATTTAAAATTTTTTATGTCGTAGGTTTCGATTAACAGTGAACGTAGCTTAGGCTATTGGTTTTTATTGTTTAAGGTGAGTTGATGACTGATTGTTGATTGTATGTTTGTGTGGTTTGTCTTGTTGAAGTGTCAAAGTCAATAGAACCTTTAACAAGTAAAGATAAAGGCAAGAAAAGCTTGTCTAAGCTTTCAGCTTTTCGGTGAAATCATATTTCTGGTGAGTGTTTTAGAATCGCTGCTCGTAGATGATTTATTGTGTAATTGGGAATTTAGAGGTAGCTAAAACCCCTACTCTAAATTTCAAGAGTTAGTGTTCTCACACCTATGACTAAATGTGATATATGTATGCTTGTGAAATTGTGAAATTATGAACATATATGAGATGCAATGACATATGCTATAAGCTTATAATGACTGATGTGAAAGTGAAAATGAGGGTTCATGCCATGTGACAGTAAATATGTGGGTATGTTATCCATGCCATGTGACAGAGATTATATTGTGCTACTAATGTGTATATGCAGTGAATATGTTCGGAAGATCGGTAAGTAAATATGTGATAAAGTGTGGATATTTTAGCCTTGTGTTATTATGAGACCGTTGGATATAGTTGGCATGCCATAGGATTGTGAGTACTTATCTTTGTGATGTGGTTTATGGGGTGCTGAGGCCCATGGACAATTTTCAAAGAGATAAGGGAATGTGATCTAAGTTCCATTCACCGGGATATGTGTGTTTGGTGTGTTGGAGAGTGTTAGCTATACGCTTCACTTATAGGACATGTACGACTCTATGAATCACTATTGGTGTGTTGAAGATCCGTGTATCCAATATGTGGTGATAGAATCCACATTATTTCTCACAACCTCAAGAGTCAAATGCTCTTATAATATGATTGAATGTGATTAAATATGGTTTATATATGCTATGGTATATGCTTAAATAATCATGTGGTTAAAGGGATAAGTGTGTAATGGTATAAATGGAAGATGATTAAATGTGTGAAATATGATACTAGAGTTAAATATGTTGTGAATATGTTACATGTCTGCTTAGTCAATGCATGGTGACTTGTTTGCGTAATGGTTGTTTCGAGCATTCACCAAGCTTGTTACGCTCACCCACTCCTTTTTAACCATTGCAGATAAGTAGTGCCGGTGTGACTGGTGTGGTCTCGATGGGTGATCCAAGCCAAAGCTTTAGTTGCTATTAGTAGGTGTTCTTTTATTATTTTTGTTTTTGGGAATAAAAGGCAATGTGGTAGATTTTATCTCAGACATGTTATGATATTTAGTTGATTGCATGCGTATTAAGCTTGATGGTTTGTGGACTTAAAATATGATGTTTGCGACTACTATTTGGGACATTTTGGTGTTTATTTTATGAGGTAATTGATGCATGACGTTTAGAACCATTTTGGCATGATTTTTGTGATGATATGTGCTATGTTTTTAAGGTCTGGAATAGAGGTATCGATATTTGGGTTTTAAAAATGATACCTCTAAAATTTTCGAAGTGCAAGAAGTCAATTTTACTAGATGGTATCAATATTTTATCACGAGTATTGATAATCAGGGTGAAATTATCGATACATTTTCTGTAATACCGATATTTTTCAATTGTTGGGTTTTTAAAATGAGAAACAGTAAGCTAGGTTGGTATCAATTTTTCAAGCGGTATCGATACCACTTGAGAGAATTATTGATACCTATGTAACAGTTTTGGGAACTTTTTCTAAATGGTCCTAATACAAGTTTAGTACTTATTTTATGTTTATTTAATGAATGCTTGACATGTTTTAGCGATAAAAAGTAAATGTATGACTTACAATTAATGTGATGCTATGTTAATAAAAGAAGAAGAAGAAGAAGATGCATGTGTAATAACATGACGATTTGAGATGAACTTGATACGAGACAGTGGTGTAGCGTCCTAGTATTTGGGCTCGGTGATCTGGCCAGGTATACAACTTAGCATTCCTGCTAGTTAGGAAGTACTTCATAAGGAATCGTTCTACTAACTCTTTCCATGTCGTAATGTAATCTAGTGGCAATGAGTTCAAACAAGATCGAACTCTGTCCCTTACTAAACATGGGAACAACTTTAATCTTAGTGCTTCTTCGGGTGCTCCGGCTAACTTGAAGGAGTCACTCACCTCCCTAAACAATCTGAGGTGAAGGTGAGGATCCTCAGTCGGCATTCCACTGAGTTTTCCCATTGTTTGAAACATCTGGAACATGACTAGCTTCAGCTTGAATTATTGTGCCTAGATTTTGGGTATCTAAATAACCGGATTAAGCTCATGAAACACTGGCACGACATACTGTCTTAGAGCTCTATCCCTATCATTAGCAATAAGAATAAGATTTTGAGCATGAATTGCTTCATTTCCTTGATTTTGGTTATCAAGGTTCATCTCTTCGATCCTTCTCTAAACTGCTTGTCTTCTTCTTTGCTGAAAAGTCCTTTTAATTTTAAGATCTACAAGGAGTAAGTCGATAATTCGATCAATGGTCATAAATATCTGAAACAATCACAGAAAAAAATAATTAAATTAAAGTTGAACAGAAAAATAGACCAAAATGAAAATTTAAAAGTTTCACAAATAATGTCTTAAAATAGTCCCCAACAACGGCGCTAAAAACTTGGAGCGATGAAAATATGCAAGTGTACACAATCGTATCGAGTAATAAAGTGACAACTAATGTCGATTTATTGTACCCACAAGGATTGTGCAAGAAAATATTTATAAAATGTAAAGTTAAACAATTTGGTGATGGAAAAAATGTTGATTTGCAGAGGTGTTATGAAAACTAAGACTTAACTAAATAATTTAACTAAAAAATAGAAAGTAAAAATATTCCAATGCACGATTTCTAAAATATGAGTTCAATCAAAATGACATAATGTGTTACATCAATTTTATTCTTTAACTTAGAATAATTAAAGTCGTGTTCATGTTGTTACGAATAATTTCACAATAACTCTGTAACTTGCTAACTAATGCACATACTTACCTACTAAAACCCAATAACCTCTTGACTATGTCTTTATGTCAATTCAAATTGTTAATCGAATTTTAATAAGCAAATAAAAGATTAAGTGAAGTAACAATATATCTCTATATTGAAACAATTTAATCACAATAATCTTGCAAATTATGCAAGACTAATTTATTATTTAATACCGTCGCTAATTTAACCCTTAGCTACCTTAGAAGATTAACATGCACCAATTAAATATTGTGTCCATTAATTACAATTTCAATCCATTTAAATAATTAATTCATTTTTACCTTATAATTAAAATCCAAGCATAACATAAGTAGGGTTTTATTTAATTGAACAATTTACTAAGACCTAATAACAACACAAACACATTTTTAATAATCGAAGCGAATAGAATGCAAATAATCTAACACGAAAAGAATGTAAGTCATTTTAATTAATTTAAGAACAACAACACAAATATTCATGTTCATGATCAAAACAAAACTTAAAACAAAGGTTAAGACAAAGGAACTAGAAGAACAAATCTCGGTGGTTTTCCGAAGCCAGACTAGTGCGCTTTTATCTTCTCTGCTCATTCTGATAATCCAAGGCCTTCACGAACGCTCGATTGCTACTACTCCAAGAAGCATGCAAACTCTTTTTCAAGAAGGAAAATCGGCAAGGGAAGAAGGGAATTGAAAGGCAACACAAAGGGAAAAAGAGATAAAATGTGTGTGTGTGAGTGTGTGAAGTGAGGGATGTGAAATGAGGGAGTGCATGAGGATTTTTATAGTGGGAGATGGCTTCTAAAATTAGCTAAAAATATCACCCAATCCCCTTCCTATGGCAGGCCATGCTAGGTGGAAGGTTTGATTGATTCAAACTTGTTATTTTTAGCTTGTGGCTAAAAATAGAAGGCATGAAAAGAGGAGGGGTTTGAATGACATTTAGGAAAATTTCAAGGGCTTATTTGAAAGTATAAAAATCAGTTAAAATAAGCTGATTGGGTCAGCTAATGTGGATGGTTTGGGCTAGTGTTTTCTTGTTGGATCATTCTTCTTCACTTAGCACAACCGAGCCCCTTTCTCTTTATTAGGCTTGTAATTAATTTTAACCCAGTTTGTGTTGGATTAAAATTAATTATAAAATATGTCTAATTTATTGGACCATCCCTTGGATGGAAAAAATAATA
>JABEZY010271852.1:0-14482 GCA_013467495.1 Gossypium gossypioides | reverse complement strand
GTCTTAACAATCCGATATAAATGTCTACCACATTGCCTTTTTATTCCCTAGAACTAGAATAAGCAAAACGCCTACTATAATGAATAAAGAATGGCTTGGATCAATCCCTTAACTGCCACACCGCTCCCACTGGGAATGCAACTACTCTGCAAATGATAAAATGGAGTGGGTGAGCTTAACAAACTTAGTGAAAGCATAGAACAACCACTACACAAACAAGTCGTAATGCATCAACCAAACAACATACAACATATTCCCAAAACGTCGTTAACTAAGTGCCATAATTCACATATTTAGTCATATTCCATGCATTCTTTTACACATTATTTATACAAATGTTTAGGCATATATATATTCCGACACATATCAATCACATATAAGCACATATAATTACATACAATCACATTTAGTCATAGTGTCTGATAATTTGGCTCTTGAGATTATGAAACGTAAAGTGGATTTTATCGCCACTCATCAGATACACGGATCTCCATCATACCACAGATATACTCTTAGAGTCAATCATATCCCGTAAGTGAAGCGTATAGCTAACACTCTCCAACACACTACACATGCATATCCCGATGAATAGAGCTCGGCTCAGATTCCCGTATCTCTCCAACACTATCCCTAGGCCTCAGTGCCCCATATATCACAACACACATAAGTGAGTACTCACAATCCTATGGCATGCAAATTATATCCAACGGCCTTAAGTTATAAGGCCAAAATATACATATTAATATCACATATTTACTTACCAATTAACACAATGTAATTAACACACATATTCGCTGCATATTCACTGCATATTCACATAATTAACACAATGTAATCTTTGCCATAAGGCATGGGCACATACCCTCATATTTTCTGTCACATGGCACGAATAGTATACTCTCCTATTCACTTCCACAACAGTTAACATAAACTCATAGCACATATCATAACATCTTATATGTTCACGATTTCACAATTTCACAAACAAACATATCTCACATTTAATCATAGGTGTGAGAACACTTACACTCGAAATTTAGAGTTGGGGTTTAGGCTACCTCTAAATTCCAAAATACACAATGAATCATCTACGAGCAGCGATTTTAAAACACACACCGAAATATTCACTTTTGCCGAAAAAATGAAAGCTTAGACAAGTTTCCCTTTACCCTTATCTCTACTTGTTGAAGGTCCTATCGACTCCGACACTTCAACAAGACAAACCACACATATATTCAGTCAACAATCAGTCGATAACTGACCTCAAACAACCACAAACACAAGCCTAAGCTACACTCTTTTTCTAACCAAAACCTTTAGCACGACATACTTAAAATTCGAATAACTCAGTCTACGCTTAATTTTTTCTCACGAAATGAATTTCATTTATCTACATATTCATCTACGACTAATTCCCAACCTTTAAACTACACAAAACTACACATTTTAAGGTATCAAATTTTTTTGACAAGTTTTTGGCAATTACAACGAAAATTCATTAAAACCTGAGAAATCCTTGAAGAAACTTCAAAGTTACTTTAGAAAGCTTGTAACTAGATTAAAACTAATTGAAAAACACTTTAAAACTAGGTTTTATCCACAAACTTGAAATTCACCATTAAAGACCCAATTTTCGACTTTTACATAAAACATGCATTTTAATGGCTAAAAAATTAGTTTAAAGAACCAAATAATGTTTAAATCTAATAGGAAAACGATTGGTTACCTTGAATGTAAGAAAATTGAGCTTTGACTCAAACATGGAAAAACTCACGTTTTGGAGAAAATAATGAAGATGGTGAAATTCTTAGGTGATTTTCTTGGTTTTAATGGAGGTTTAAGGCTCAAGGGTTATATGGTTTAAAGAGAATTAGGAATTGAAGATCAAAAGCAAGTGGGAGGGATTTGGGAGAGCAAGAAACGACACAAGCAAATGAAAAGAAAAGCTTTCGTGAAATAAAACTGGGAATGGGGAGTTTATTAGGTTGATTTTGAAAAATTGGTTTAATTGCTTCATAAACACTCACAACTTTGGTCCTTTTACAAATCAATCCCTTTTCTAAAATTAATGACATTTAAAACTCGTTTCCAAAAATTGACTTAACTTTATGAAAACCATTGTCTAAAACATTATCGAGTACCAACCTTACAAAATTCTGAGCTCATATAGGCCAAAATTCTTAAAATACCCCTAAAACTCCTAGGACTTATTTTGGGGTGTGACAACTCTCCCCTACTGAAAAGAATTTCGTCCACGAAATTACCTGAGTTAAACAAGTAAGGATATTGATGTCTTATCGCTTCCTAGGTTTCCCAAGTAGCCTTTTCCGTTTTGTGATTGCACCACAAAACCTTAACCAACGGAACTATCTTATTTCACAAAACCTTCTCTTCATGAGCTAGAATCTCAACTAGTTCTTTCTCATAAGTAAGATCAAGTCGAACCTCGATCTCTTCAACTGACACAACATGCAACGGATCTAAACGATACTTCCGTAGCATAGATACATGGAAAACATCATGAATTCACTCAAGTTCTGGCGGCAACTTGGGTCGATAAGCTACCGGTCCAATTCTCTCGACAACTTCATAAGGTCTAACATACCTTGGAATTAATTTACCCTTTCTTCAAAATCTTAAAACCTTTTTCCATGGGGAAACCTTCAAAAACACCTTATCACCAACTTGAAACTCGATATCTCGACACTTCAAATTCGCATAAGATTTTTGCCTATCTGTTGTTGCTTTCAACCTTTCCCATATCAATTGTACTTTCTCTTCGGTCTCATGAACTAATTCTGGTCTAACAACACACTTTTCATCCAACTTCATCCAACACAAAGGAGTTCTACACTTCCTACCATACAACGCCTCAAACGGTGCCAGGCGAATACTCGCTTGGAAACTGTTATTGTAAGCAAACTCTACTAAGGGTAGATATCGCTCCCAACTACCACTGAACTCAATCACATAGCTTCACAGCATATCTTCTAACACTTGAATAACCCTCTCAGATTGGCAATCCGTTTAGGGGTGATATGTCGCACTGAAAGTAAGTTTCGACCTTAAAGCCTCTTACAAATTCTTCCAAAACCTTAAAGTAAAGTGATGAGATGATAGAAATCGAAACACCATGAAGAAGTACAATATTCACAATGTACAACTCTGCCAACTTCTACAACGAACAATTAGCACGCAGCACTAGGAAATGCTCACTCTTCGAAAATTGATCTACTATAAACCAAACCAAATCCTTCTTTGACGAAGTCAATGGTAAAATCGAAACAAAATCCATAGTAATCATTTTTTACTTCTATTCAAAAATCGCAATAGGTTGCAACAACCTCGAAGAAAATTGATGTTCAGCTTTCACCTTCTGACAAAACCAAATATCGAGCCACAAAATCCATAATGTTACACTTCAACCCAAGCCATCAATAAATTTCTTGAAGATCATGATACATCTTCCCACTACCGGGATGCATATCATAAGGGCTATTATGTACCTCAGTAAGGATTGCTTGCCTTAAATCCACATCTCGTGGCACACAATCTACCATGAAAATTTAAGATACCATCGCCATCTACATGGAAATCTCCCTTAATTCCTTGCTCAACCTGTCGGTTCCTCTTTAGGAAATCCCCATCTAACGGTTGTTTTTCCTTAATATGTTGTGATAAAGTCGGCCTCACCTAAAGTTAAGCACATAAACTACTATCACTAGCTAAACTCAAGCGCACAAACATAGCTCTCAACTCCGTCATCGACTTTCTATGCAAAGCGTCAACAACAACATTCGCGTTGCCAGAATGATACTCAATCACGCAGTCATAGTCCTTCAATAGTTCAATCCAATGCCTTTTTCCTTAAATTCAACTCCTTTTAGAAGAGGAGGTACTTAAGACTCTTATGATCAGTGTAAATCACACACTTCTCTCCATATAGATAATGACGCCAAATCTTAAGCGCAAACACCATAGCAGCTAACTCCAAATCATGAGTAGGATAGTTCCATTCATGCGTCTTGAACTGCCTTGAAGCATAAACCACAGCTGAATGTGAAGGATATTTCAAAAATACCATTCGTCACTTTGAATATGGCCAACTTATTAAGTAATTAACCTTAAGGAGAATGCAAGATTCCAAAGCAAAACGTAACCTCAAATGTGAAGCACAAAGAAAAGTAAAATAGAAAAAAAGCCAATATTACTTAATGTAAATAACTCTTTAAGAACAATCAAGCTTAGTTTTTAAGCAAAGATTTTTTTCACTGCATTAGAATTTACAGGGTTCGACATCTTGCCTCTGTCCATTTCAGCGAGAATCAATGCTCCACCAGAGAAAGCTTTCTTCACTACATATATTCCCTCCCATTTTGACATCCATTTTCCCCGATGATCATGAACATATGGCAGAATCTTCTTCAGTACCAGATCCCTTTTTCTGAACTGCCTTGGTCGTACCTTCTTGTTATAGGCCTTCAGCATTCTTTGTTGATACAATTGGCCATGAAATATAGCTGCTAATCTCTTTTCCTCAATTAAATTCAATTGCTCATATTTCTCTTGCACCCATTTAGCTTCCTCTAGTCACACCTCCCTCAACACTCGTAGAGATGGGATTTGCACCTCGATAGGTGAAATGGCCTCCATGCCATACACTAATGAAAATAAATTGGCTCTAATTAAAGTCCTCACTGATGTGTGGTATGTGTGCAGAGCAAAAGGGAGTTTCCCATGCTAATCCCTATACGTTTCTATTGTCTTGGAAGTGATATTCTTTATATTCTTGTTTATGGCCTCGACTATCCCATTCATTTTTGGACGATATGACATTGTCTGAGATAATTCTTTCTAGTAAACTGTACCGACAAATGACATCTTTTTTCAAAAATTTGTAGATCACCAATCGAGTTACATTGGCATATGAAGCGACTTCGACCCACTGGGTGAAATAATCAATCATTGTAAAGATGAAGCGATGCTCGTTTGATACTTTCAGTGTGATGGGGCCAAATACATCCATGCCCCACATTCAGAACGATCAAGGAGGTGCCAAGACATGAAGATTTGTAGAAGGAGCGTTAATATTGTCTGCATAAATATGGCATTTATGACATGTCTGAGAATAATTTAAACAATCTCGTTCCAATGTCAACAAGAAATATCCAGCCCTCATGATTTGCCTTCCCATCATATGCCCATTACTATGTGCTCCACATACTCCATCATGGATTTCCTTCATTATCTGATTCGCCTTTTCGGTGTCGACACATCTCAACAGGGTTTGGTCACGTCCTCTTTTGTACAAAAACTCACCATCCAATAAGAAACCCATAACCAGCCTCCTAATTATTTGTTGATTATTTTTTGAGGTGTAATCCGGGTATTGTTGGTATTGTAAATATCACTTAATGTCAACATACCATGGTTTCCCATTTTTATCGATTCTACTCCATCGTAGTGGGCCAGCGAGTCCTTGACCCTTAGCTATATAGGTTGCACTTCTGTTTCAGATCCTACTTTGAACATGGTGGCTAGAGTATCTAATGCATCTGCTAACTGGTTTTCTTCTCTTGGCAAATGACAAAATTGGACATTATCAAACTCTTTGATTAGTCCATGCACATATGTTTGACAGTGAATCAGTTTGGAATCCCTTGTTTCCTATTCTCCTCTTAATTGGTAAACAACTAACACTGAGTCACCAAAAACTTTTAAAATACTGATCCCTTATTTAGAATCAGTTTGGAATCCCATGTTTCCCATTCTCCTCTTAATTGGTAAACAACTAACGCTGAGTCACCAAAAACTTTTAAAACAATGATCTTTTTCTCAATGGCGATCTAAAGTGCCAAAATGCATGCCTCATATTCAATTACATTGTTCGTACAAGTGAACATCAATTTAGCTGTAGAGGGAAAATACTGACAACTTGGGGAGATTAGTACTGCCTAAATCCCATGCCCAATCATGTTGGATACTCCATCAAAATACACCCCAAATTTCTTTTTCGCGCTTCGAAATTGGCATGACCTATTCGTCTGGGAAATTAAAACTCATGGGCTCGTATTCCTCTTTCGTGTGATTCGTCAGAAATTTCGTGACTATGCTTCCTTTTATAGCCTTTTGGGACACGTAGACGATGTCATACTCGGACAATACCACTTGCTAACGAGTAACTCTTCTTGACAATGATGGCTTCTAGAAAATGTACTTCAAAGGGTCCAACTTCGCGAAGAGGAAGGCGGTGTGATACAACATGTATTGCCTTAGTCGACGCGTGGTCTATGCTAAAGCACAACACATATTTTCCAGATGGGAATACTTGACTTCATATTCTATGAACTTCTTGCTCAAATAATAGATTACGTGCTCTTTCTTGTTTGAACCATCTCGTTGCCCCAAAAACAACCTATAGAATTATCCAGCATTACAAAATACAAAATTAAAGGTCTTTCTAGCACCGGGGGAATCAAAATTGGTAGCTTATCCAAATACTCTTTTACTTTCTCGAATGCTTTTTGACAATCTTCAGTCCATTCACCATCACTATCCTTATATTATAGCTTGAATATGGGATCACATTTATCCATCAATTGTGAGATAAAACGAGACACGTAATTTAACTGTCCCTAAAAATCTCTTACCTGTTTTTGAGTTTTAGGGGGTGTCAAATCTTGAATTGCTCGAACCTTGTCCGGATCTATTTCAATTCCCCATTCACTTACTACGAAACACAAAAGCTTCCTCGACTTTCCCCAAAAGTACATTTTGTTGAATTCAATCTCAATTTGTATTTCCTTAATCTTTCAAATAGTTTGCAGAGGTTTCCACATGACTTTCCTCCCTAGTGAACTTTATCTTTTCCATGTCCTCCCTCACCATTTTGATTGATTATACACCGAGAAAATTATCCTAGGGGCTGGCTCAGTTCAAATCTCTATAATTGACACACATTCTGACTTTCCCATCCTTTTTAGGCACTGGTACAATATTCGCCGCACACACTGGTTATTTTAGCTATTTCCAGAAATCTCACATCAAATTATTTCTTGACCTCTTTTTTAATCTTCAACAACATCTCAAGTTTCATCCTTCTTAACTTCTGGTATATAGGCTTACAATCTGATTTCAAAGGTAGCCTGTGTTCCACGATATTGGTGTCCAAACCCCAACATATCTTGGTATGACCATGCAAACACATATGAGAACTCAATGTGTAGATCCTTCAACAATTGGCTTTTCTCTGGCATGAGAGTGGTTCCAATCCTAATTTCCTTTCTTACCTCATCATCACCCATATTGATTAAATCTGTTCCCTCCAAGTGGGGTTTTATAAGCTTCTTTTCTTGTTCAACTAGCCTCAAAAACTCCACTTGTACAACTTCCTCATCTTCCGTCTAATGATCGTTATAGTAAACATAATTATGAGAATTTATTCAAAGATGTCATTTGGATCATTTATCAATTCATGATGTATATCCCTAAAATAATTATGAATATGTATATTAGTATATAAATGAAAATGATTTAATGAATAAAAGTGACTAGGGACATGATCCAAATCTAATTTCATTGAAGAGAAAACAATTTTACATGGATTTTTGAAGGAAATTAAATTAACTGAACGATATTAAACTTTGATATAAAAACTCTTAAAAATGATTACATCTCGAAAGACTGAAGTATAACAGGTAACAGTATGAGCAGCTAGTTGTTTAGGGTGAAAGGGTCGTAGGGAACCCAATCTTTTGATATCGACACCCTATCGCCAATCATGTTTAAATCCACTGCATCTCCATTAATCATTAACTTGACTAGGGTCATTTCCTGGTGCTCGAATCCCACTAAGTAAAAGGTCTTAGATAGTGGAGGACAAATCAAAAGAGGTTCCCCCACTTTCTTTCCAACCATGCGGGCCAACCTTTTTGCTCCCCGTTCTTTACAGATCCTCTAGACATCCTTCCTTATAGTCTTATATCCCAACCCTCTTGTATCCTTCTGAGTGGGAACAAAAAAAGGTTCAGAGATACCTTGCGGGTCTTTTCCCAAATCTATGTGGATTTGCCAACCCTTCCCTACTATCTGGGTAAATAACATGTTCACTGTTCGTGACACATAAGGCTTAGAGGCTCGCATTCTCTTTGTCACATAAGATGTAGTGGTCACCTCAAAGGTTTGGAAAGAACTCTCTATTGCATCATCATCCACTTCTATGAAATGAAAATTTAGCAAGCTAGCTACCAATATGTCATCTTCACGTCGTACGATGCACAAATTTTGATCGACTACAAATTTTAATCTTTGGTGCAAGGACGATGGTACCACCTCAGTCGAATAAATCGAGGGGCGTCCCAACAAAATACTATAAGAAGGCGTTATATCCATCACCTGAAAGTGAATAAGGAAATTAATGGCTTCTACCAATAAGGGAATCTCTATTTTGCCAATCACGCTTGTTTTGGTGCCATCAAAAGTTCACACCACTAAAGGGCTCGATACTATGTACGAGGTGTCTACGGGTAGCTTGGACAATGTTGAAAATTGTAGGAAGTTGATCGATGACCCATTGTCGATCAAGACCTTAGCCACAGAATAGGCTTTACACTTTACTAAGATGTGTAGTGCCTTGGTACTTCATCTTCCATCCGGGGGTATTTCATCATCATTGAAAGATAAGTAATTTGGGGCCAAAATGCTCCCTACTAAGTGACTGACATTATCTACTGACACGTTGTGAGTGATGTAAGCTTGTTTTAGAAGTCGTACAAGAGTCTCCTTGTGTAGCTCCGAGCTTAAAAGTAGTTATAGCAAAGAAATTCTTGCTAGTGTTTTGTTCAACTACTCAACCACGCTATACTCACTTGCTTTATCAGACGCAAAAATTTGTTAACTTCATCATTCTTAACTTCTCCCTTTTGGTCCTTCCTCGTTTCTTTATCGACCTTTTTATCGCTAATTTCTGGTTGATTTTCTGAAATCACTTTTTTACCATTGGGGTCTTTCCCCACTGTGTTTGGCTTGTAACAACGCTTATTTCGAGTTATGCCATTAAGTCTTAAGATATTGGAGGCATCAAACCCAACCACCTCATAATCATATCTCAAAGGAACTCGTTGGTCATCTCCATGCTTAAAAAGGCCAGGAACCCTAATGACCAACACATCATCCTGTATGGCCTTTAAGGTAGACTCTTTTCCAATAGGGATTTTCTTTTGATATACGATGGTGACAGGTTTCGTATCTAACGTGTTTATGTCATTGGTCTTAACAACCTTTCGTATCTCTAGCTGGAAAGAATCCAAGAGACACTGTATGTTCTCTAAACGTTGGGCAAACTTGGATAGAGTGTCCTCGAGCTCCTTGGTGGAATTTGTAGATTTGGTCCATATCAATTCCCATTACAGACCTAGGTGGCTCAGAGTGAATTAGTTTGACTTTCTTAAGATGTCAAAAATTCGTTCGAGTGGGGTTGTAATTTCTTCCACTTTTCTCTTTTGAAGGCTCTTTTCTACAGCTATAGCATTAACTGTTTGATTGTGGGTTGGTAACAGATTCGTGTTAACATTTGGTGTATTTTCTCATTGGAAATTTATCTTTCCCGCCCTTATAAGATCTTGCACCTTATATTTTAACGCTAAGCAGTTCTTGATGGTATGACCTGGATTATTAGAATGATACTCACATCAAATATTGGCATCATACCACTTTGGAAATGGTGGTTGAATTGGTTCCTTGTTTGTGGGTACAAGGAGGTGCTTCTCCACTAGAAAAAAAAAAGTTCTGCGTAGGAGATTAAAATTGGATCAAACATAGGCCTCTATCTTAGTGGCCTTACTAGAGCTTGGGTCTTTGGGGACTGAATTGGCATAGTTAACATGGGGGAATTGTAACGGGTACAGGTAGACGATACATAAATGGTAAAGTATTGGTACCATTTACAACTGGGTATTAGGGGCGTGGAGGTATTGGGCTTGGGTATAGAAGGTAAGAGTATAGGTATCTGCCCAGTGTGATTGTTTGTATTTATGCTGCCCTTTTCTTCCTAACGACACCTCTCTTCGCGCTCAAAAGGTCATCTATTTTGCCTAACTTCAATGTATTCTCTATCACTTCTCGAAATAATACCATATTCGCGAAGGTCTTAGAGGCATTTCCTACCATCCTATCGTAGTATATACCTTTTAGCATACCAACGAATAGAATAGTGGTATCCTTTTCCGTGAGTGGGGGCTGCATTTGCGATGCCAAATCCCTCCACCATTGTGCGTATTCCTTAAAACTCTCATTCGACTTCTTTTCTATGTTTTGTAGAGTCAGGCAGTCTGGGGTTATGTCTACAATATGTTTGTATTGAGCAATAAATGCTCGTGCGAGCTCTCCCCAAGTTTGAATCCGGCTCCTGTCTAACTTTACATACCATTGAGCCGCAGATCCGGACATATTGTCTTGAAATATGTGCATTAGTAGTTTCTCATCTTTGGAGTAAGCAACCATTTTCCTACAGTACATGGTGATGTAAGTAATGGGGCAACTGTTACCATTGAATTTTTCAAAGTCAGAAACTTTAAATTTTGGGGGGACGACCACATCGGGTACCAGACATAGGCCTTCTGATTTTATAGATTTGAAGGTGTCTAATCCTTCAATGGCTTTCAAACGTTCCTCAATTAGGCTGAATTTGTGAGTTTCTTCATCCGTAATTAACTTTCTCTTGTCCATTTCTCTTGGCTCTTCGCTTGCAGGCAACTTATTTACTCTTGGGACTTGAATGGTCACACCTAGCGCTTGAAGCGGTAAATCTTCGCAACATACCCCTGTATCACCGTAAAGAGGGATTGGATTGTCCAAAGTGCCACTTCCTTCTCCTACCTTGGCCTTGCGTTTGACCATTGTAGTTATCATTTCCATCATCTGTTCCATATGTTCCTTTAGTTTGGAAATGCATGCTAATTCTTCTTCCATCATCTTCTTGGCTTTTGAGCGTGTGTTATACTGGTGAGCTATCCTTGGTCCTTTTTCAAATGGCATTTATTTCCAAAGTTAGAAAATTATTTGGATTTGTCATAAAAAATGTTCTTTTCTTCTTTCTTTTTTTCAAATAATATTTCTAAATAAATAAACGAGCAAATGAGTGAATGAATGGATGGATGAATGAATGAATGAATGCCGTAAATATACTTGAATATAAACATTTTCTTTCATGCAAAGTTCGAAAATTGTTCGGCTTACAAATTTTTTTTTCATTTTTCATTCACACTTAAAGAAAATCCTAATCGATCCTATTGCCATAGGGAAAATCTCTACTCGCCATTCCTCCTCCTCCTCATGAGCTTGATGAACTTTTGGTAATGTGCTTGAGCCACCTCTAGAAGTTTCATTGCAGGCTTGTTCCTAGTCACAAAAGGGGTAGATTCTTTTTTGAGTTCTTCAATCTGTTTACATATGTCTCTGACTTGCTGAGTGAAAACCTGACCTTTCCTGTGCATTGTGGCAAATACCTCTTATCGGCTTACTGTCATTTGTTCCACCGCGATAAAACGCTCCGCAAGCTCCACATATTCTTTCGTGACCTCTTTGTTTTGCTATTCTTTTGTCTTTAATTCTTTAGTTAGATGACAAATTTCCTCCTCTAGCACCTCCATTTCAGCAGTTTTCTCATTAGATAGCCTCCTCCAGGTTCGCTCTTGTTATCGCGCTTTCTGGAGTTCATTAGCCCGTAGACTCAGATCTGCCTCAAACCTCTAAATTTGAGAGAACAAGTTAGATCTTTCTCGTTGATGTCATTCTAACTGTATTCTTAGTTCTTCCTCACTTCTTTTCATGTCTGATCGGTGTTGCTGTTGTTGTCTCATGATTTTTTCCTCATTTTCCTTTACATATGCCTGATTCTGCTCTCATTGTCGTCTGACCTCTTCATCTCTCCCCCCTCAAACACATCTCTAAATCGTGTATCTTTTCTGTTAGCTTATTTACGTCATCTAGGACCTTCCTCTTTCCCTTGAATTGCGCTGACATAGAGATTTTGCTTCTTTTTAAGTGCCATTGGATATACGTTTTCGAAGGGGAATGGTTGAAAAAGGTTCCTATTTGCAAGCTCAAGGTTTGATCCCACTTGATTCGTATCTATTCCAATTTCTTCCAAAATCTCAAGTCCTGAACCAAAGCTTGCACCCTATTTAAACTAGCTGTAGCAGGTACGCATTGATCATACCTCTATTGGCTCAGAACCATCAATGAGGAATAACTGACAGCTCCCCATATGCCAATTAAGGGAACCCACAAATGACCACCGCACCTGAAGAGTATCGTGCTCCGAATCATCCATGGAACCCTCCATTCTTTTTTTTGGTATGTCAATGTATTAAGGTTCTAAACCCACTCCTCAATCGATTGATTGAGAGGCCATTCGCTTTCTAGAAATTCCTTTATAGGTCTGGTCGAAGGAACAAACACATGGCGAAAGCACTTATAGAGACGCCTAAAATGGCTTTTCATCCATATGAACAACAACTACGCTTATCCTAAGAAATGCCCGTCTCCTCTTCTTCCTATGAAATTGAGTGAAATAATGGTTTTAGCTAAGACTGCTAGAGCAAGATTCACCCTTTTTTCAATCTGAAATAGAAAATCAACTAACTCCACACTCATATATCTTAGAGCTTTTTGGAACACAATCAACTCATATACGGCAAACACAAATAGTGCCAGCTATTTATCACCGTTGACCTTTCCCATAGCATCCCTAATGTTAGACCAAAAAATGCAAGGACCATTTTTATCCTTTAATCTTACCTTCAGTGTATCTACAAGTAATCCTATCAAATTGGCTAAGGGTCCCAGAAAACATTCTACATCGAATATATCTTGAGCGGATCTCTAAAGTCATAGCGGAGAAGGGTAGAATATTCCCCGATAGTTGGTACCATATCCACTTCATTGAACGTAAAACACTTATAAGTGGGATCCTAGAAACGTACCATGGCTTTCAATAGGGCATCATCCAGTTTAACGAACAAAAGCTGTGCTACATCGCAATACTTGTCCCGGAAGCGCGTTTTCTTAGCCTCGTCCCATGATTGTCATATTCCCTTTAAATCATCTTCACAATTCCTCCTACAGTCCATGCGGACTATCTAAGGTAGGCTCGAGTCAAAACTAGCTATATGACAATCGCCTTCTCTACTCTGAGTATCCTTTGACATTCTCGCTATTATCCCTATATTTTCTACCCTATGCCGAACAACTGAATCTTCTTAAAGTGTGTTCATGTCAAATATAGATGCAACACTGTGCCCCAAGTATTTAAATGATGCATGAATTATGCCATGGAGAGACGTAGACACAAGAAAAACAAAGTCAGTAAAAAAAATAAAGTCAAATGAAAAGAAATGAGAAATTAAATAAAAAAGCATTATGAAAAAATTAAAACATAAAACATATGAATAAATGCTCATGAGGTCCTATAGGTGTTATTAAGAGGGGTAAGGTACGACTCTTATGTCTAGGCTTCACATTTACAATGGTCATTACATGCTGGCTTACGGATGACTCTAATGCACAGGGAACCCAAGGCTTAAATACGACATCAATAGGGATGTGTTACCCTTTAAAAAGGGTTGGCCATTGGGTGGTAAGACTTCCATAGCATACACCGTAGCATTTGCTACACGAACATCTATGTCGATTTAACTATGGAATAGTCCTTAAACTTATGCGGTGACATATTGCCACATGAAAGCCTAAGGCTACTTCTCTTAAATGAGATGGGCCCCGACGTAGGATCGAACGCAAAATGCAACATGAATGACAATTATAGCCACCCCACCACGGTAGAGTCGACATATACATTAATAAATTTCATCGATAAAATAATAAACAAACACATTGGCATACATATCAAAATAGGATAAGTAAATGAAATGAACAAATAAATCAATATTTAACACATACTCAACAATTTAAAATGACATTAGACAATTAAATAAATTGATGCATGAATAAATAAATCTAATATGCACAAATATTAAAAAACCTAGCTCTCAAAACTAAGTAAGTTGACTCACTAAAGTCCCCAGTGGAGTTGCCAAGCTATCATAGCATTGTTTACATAAGAGTACGAGGGCCTAGTAAGCAAAGCTAGACATAGAGGGCCTAAATTAACGTAGAGTCGCCATTAACCAATTAGGGCTAGGTTGGTTAGCCACCTATCTTTTAAAATTCTAGAATTAATACTATGGAAAAATCCTAAAAGTCTAGACTCGATCTCATCACCAAATTTCGGGTTCGGGAGTACGGTTACATGTGGGGAAGGTTATAGCAGCCCCACAACGCCTATTCGGGGATAGTCCTACGGGGTCTTAGGAGCTAGGTTTTTTTATTTAAGCATATTAATGTCTTAATCTAGGCAAAAATCTTATGGAAATCTTAAATAAAAACTCTAAAGAAAATGCCTCTGGTTTACTTGTAACTCGATTAA
>JABEZY010271848.1:0-22545 GCA_013467495.1 Gossypium gossypioides | reverse complement strand
CGAAACATGGTAACTCTAATGACATGTCATTTGTATCCTATATATTCCTAAGGTTCAAACGGGGCTCGATAGTCTTCATAACGTCATTGGATTTCTATCGTGACATGATATGATGAATAACATAATAACATTTAAATCAAATACATTAAAACGCTATTTAAACATACGAACTTACTTTGATCACAAAAATGACGAAATAGAACTGACTAGTCCGATACTTTATCTTTCCCTCGATCTAGATTCATACAAGGCTTAACTTGATCTAAATAATCAAATTCAATCCATTTAATATTCATTCTATTCAATTCTATCCAAAATACATACTTTTGCAAATTTACACTTTTACCTCTAATATTTTAACTTCTTTACAATTTAGTCTTTAATCTCGTGAATTGAAATTCAAGCAATTTTATCCACATGCTAAGCTAGTCGAGTTCTATATAGACCCATAGCAATTCGTAGAAATCATTATTTCACAAATTCAACATGAATTTTACACATTTTTCAAATAAATCCTTAATTGACATTTTCAACAAAAATCACTTTACAAAACTTGTTTATTTANCAACAAAGATTCATTTTCTTCCATCAAACATAAAAAATCACATGCACACATTCATAGCAAACCTTAACCTTTTAACAGTTTTGCAAATTAGTCCTTGGGCTAGTTAGATTAAGCTACAACGACTTCAAAAACATAAAAATCATTAAAAACGGGATGAAAATTCACTCACATGCACAAGGAAGCAATGACCAAACCTT
Organism: Gossypium gossypioides; assembly: GCA_013467495.1. Lineage (NCBI taxonomy): Eukaryota > Viridiplantae > Streptophyta > Magnoliopsida > Malvales > Malvaceae > Gossypium > Gossypium gossypioides. Next base: position 21,783 of record JABEZY010271848.1, on the reverse strand, counting down.
CAAACACCTTCAATGGAGTTTCCTAGGTCTAATTTTGGTGAAAGAATGACAAACAAAGATGATGGTTTTTGTTAATCTTTATTTTACTTTAATTTATTTATTAAATTACATTTTTAACCTTTAATATTAACCTTAAAATCACTTAATTCATGCCCATCAATGTCCACTCATAAAAACAATGGTATAATTACCATTTAAATCCCTTAACCATTTAACTTCATCGCCATTTGGTAGCTTTAACTTATAAAACTATAATTTTTCATCTTTTACGATTTAGTCTTTTTACCAAATTAAACATGCAAACGAAAAATTTCTTAACGAAATTTTTATACGACCTTGCTAATTTGTCATAGACACTAAAATAATAATAAAATAAATATTCTCACATCGAATTTGTGGTCTCAAAATCACTATTTTGATTTCACTAAAAATGGGTTGTTATAGGATAGAACATAATTATCCTACCCGCATCCGCTACACACCATCTCTGTCCAACCAATCACACCAAATAGGACTACAAAAGCCCATCCATCCGTCATGCCATATCGTGGTCGTATGCCACTCAGAAAATTTGCAGCTGAGCTGCAAATCAAATATTACGGATATACCACTAGAAATGCAGTAATACTACTAGAACACATTTCCTCAATCACATATCAAATTCCACCTCAATGCACATGCATTAAAATGCTAACATATATTCATAACGAATAAGAAATATGACATGCATATGTAAATGCCATTAACACAAATCATATCATATAACCTACACAGAGTTTATTTAACCAGGTCATGCTTGCTAAAATACAAACACTTAAACTTACAGATTTTATGGTCTTACATGCTTACAGAATAACTACAGATCTGATCTTAAAGTATCATTTACAGCCTGAATTGGCCCAAAAAACAAACCAAGATGGAATCACATGCCAGTGTGGCCCACACGACCCAACAAGCCAGACCGTGTGGCCTAGACGCCCTACTTAAATTGGTTGTGTAATCCCACACGCCCAACCACATAGGCATGTGACACAAACTGTAGTTTCAAAATTTGCTTTTTTTTGAGATTTTCAAGTTAAATTTGGTGTTTTGGGTTAGGAACACACACCTTAATTCTATTGGAATATTCGCACTAAAACCCTAACGAAATCCTGTACACACTAATTACAAATAAATTAAATTAACATCTAGCTACGAAACTAAAACGTAAATTCAATGTTGAACACTTAAAACAGTCCCTTTAAATAACATTCGAGCACATACCCTGAAAGCAACAGCGGTCCTATAGCACCTAATTCGTTGGTGGAATGTTGAGAATCTCATGTCCTTTACCTAACCAAAAACGCAAATGATTAATACTGATTGATTCAAGAATATCCAAAATCTTCCAACATTTTCACAACATAAAGTCAATTAACCTTACCATAGGAATATACACATACTAACCGAGACAATAACATAACACTTCGCTCTCAAACACGGTACTGAAGCAACGAAAAAAAATCCTAGAACACAAAAAACTAGATATAATTACAAAAAGAATAGAAAGAAAACGGAAGGGGAAAAGAAAAGAGAAAAGAAAACAAAAGGCTTAGAGTAAATTGGAAAGAAATGTGAAACAGAAGTTGAGTGATGGCAGTAGTGGGGAGAGATTTTAGGGGAAAATTGTTTTAAAATAATAAAAATAAAATAAGATTATTAACCAACTAAATCCTAACAAATCTGATTTCTTCTATCCTATGCAGCCACTAGAGTTCAAATCTCACCAACAACCTACTACCTTGGGCGGCATAATAGGAGAATTAGCAAAAATATTTCCATTTACACATATGGGGATTCGAACATGGGACCTTAAGCAGACATACAAGGCACTCAACCACTAAACCAAATGAAATTATTTGACATAACTTTAATAATTCAAACTTAAAAAATTTGGGGCATTACAACTTTACCATCCTTAAAGAAATTTCGGCCTCAAATTTTACCTGATTCAAAAAGATGTGGGTATTGTTGTTGAATCAAGTCCTTAGGCTCCCAAGTGGCTTTCTTTGAACCATGATTCCTCCACAAAACCTTAACTAACAGAATAGTCTTTCTCCTCAAGACCTTAACCTCATGATCTAGAATTTATATTGGCTCCTCCTCAAAGGAAAAATCCGGCATCAACTTAATCTCCACAATTGGAATTACATGAGAAGGATCAGATTGATAACGCCTCATCATGGAGACATCGAAGACATCATGGATACGGTCTAAGTCTGAAGGTAGCTCCAACTGATAAACAATCGGCCCAACACGCCTCAAAATTTGATACAGCCTAATGAACCTAGGGCTTAACTTGCCCTTACGATCGAACCTCAAAAGTTTCTTCCACAGAGAAAACTTAAAGAAAACCTAATCTTCTACCTCAAACTCGATATCTTTCCTCTTAAGTTTCGTGTAGGATTTTTGCCAGCCAAAAGCTACCTTAATTCGATCCCGAATCAATCTCACCTTGTCCTCAGTCTCAAAAACCAAATCCAGACCCATAATACTCCTATCTCCAAACTTGGTCCAACACAAAGAGGCACGGCACTTACGACCGTAAAAAGCCTCATTTTGTGCCATCTGAATACTGGACTGAAAGCTATTATTATAAGCAAATTCAGCCAGTGGCAAAAACTACTCCCAACTACCACAGAAGTCGATAACACAACTCTGTAGCATATCCTCCAAAACTTGAATTACCCTCACGGATCGTCCATCAGTTTGTGGATGGTACACAGTACTGAAGTCTAACTGAGTACCCAGAGCCTCATGTAGTTTCTTCCAAAATCAAGAAGTAAATCGAGGATTTCGATCTGAGATAATCAATACTAGAACCCAATGAAGTCTAACTACCTCAAAAATGTAAAGCTTCGCCAACTTCTGTAGAGAACAATCCATCTAAACGGGAAGAAAATAAGTGGACTTGGTTAATCGATCCATGATGACTCAAACTAAATCCTTCTTAGTGGGTGTCAAGGGAACCCACACACATCCTCATGATACCATATTTCTTTTTAACAAGGAGTATCGGTGCCCCCTACGGAGACACATTGGGTTGAATGAACCCTCTATGAATAAGTTCTTGAAGTTTCACCTTCAATTCCTTAAGCTCATTCAGTGCCATGCTATAGGAAACAATAGGCACTAGATTTTTCCCTAGTAAAACTTCTATTTCGAATTCAACCTCCCTATCTGATAGTAACCCCGACAATTCCTCGAGAAAAAACATCTAAAAAATCCCTAACGGTTTGAATTCCTTCCACAACTGAATCCACAATACTCGTGTTATACAAGTATGCCTATTACGCATCACAACCTTTTCAAACCAACTTCTCAACTACCATAGCAGAGATCACATTAGAGAGGTAATCTCGACATTCACCGACCATAACAAATTTCTTACCATTCCCAACTTTTAGAGTTACAATTTTAGTAACACAATCCAAACTAAGTCGATGCTCAACCATTCAATCCATACCTAAAATCAAATCGAACTTTCTAAATGACAACTCCATCAAATCAGCCGAAAACACAAACCCTTGTATCTCAAGTGGACACCTCCTAAATACCTTATTGACTCGCACTAATTACCTTTGCGAGCTAACCGCAGAAATCTCATTACTAATATCCTCAGCCAAAATCCCCAAATTACCACACACACTACTAGTAATGTTTGAATGTGTGGAACCACTATCAATCAAAGCAAAATAAGAATACGTGTGCATAGTAAATGTATCGACTATCACATCGGACGCATCTCTGTCCTCGCGACACCTTTTCGGATATACCAAAGTAGGTTGTCTCGCCTTAGTTTGAGTCACGCCTCTGCCTAGAGACCTCTGTCCATGAACACAACCATTACCCCCTGAACTGACCATGACCCGTATCAAGCTATTGAACTGCCCTCTATGGCTGAACATGATCCTGAACCAAAGCTCGCACCGACTCAACCAAACTAGTAAATTCACTAATATGATGCTTAGTAGACTGACATCTAAAGAAAGATCCAATCTTCCTCCACCACTCACCCAGATGGCGTCTATCATAATACCCACAAACCGGAACTCACTCAACCCTGACAGCCACCTTGACCTGTTGAAGTCTATCAAATCTAGCCTTTTTCTTAGGTTGCGGAGTTGAATTAGAGGGACATGAATCCCCTTACACTTACTCAAATGCTTCTCCTCCTCCCTCCTATTGCGCTCTATGCGCTTAATCTCTTCAACCACATTGGCCTTCTACACCAAAGCTTCGAAGACCCATTGCTATTGTTCAAGAGCTACTGGAACTTTCAAATCATTGCGCAATCCATCCTTAAAATGAACACTCTTATCATAATCATCAACCACAAAACCCTTAGCATACCTGCTCAGCCACAAAAACTTAGCCTCATACTGACCACTAATTTTTCACCCTATTTCAGCCCAATAAACTCCAACCTAGGGTCCTCAATGTACCTCACCTCCACATACTTTCTCTGGAATGCACTCTGGAAGAAAGCCCAAGTCACACGCTCAGACTGTGTGACCCGCTCAACTGACTGCCACCACTGATATGCTTCATCACGAAGCAAAGATATCACACCCTTCAATTTCTGCTTAGGAGTGCAGTCTAAATCATTCATAATCCTTTCTGTAGCCTCCAACCAATACTCGGCCACAATCGGGGTGACCCCAATGACACCCTAAAGCCACTTAGCACCATTAGCCTTGAGTCATTCAACTATCGACTGTTGACCCCCTAATCCAGATTAGGCCCCAACAACCCTATTTAAAATCCTTAGCATAGAATGGGACATTACGTCGTCCCCAGTAGTCTGAGCTTGAGGCTCAATCTCAACAGTAGGTGTCTCAACAGTCTCACACGTATCTAAATTGGGCATGCTGCCGTGTGTTAAATGATATGCTAATGTGCAAGTGTACACGTCAAATCAAGTAATAAAGTAGTAAGTAAGATCGTCTACATAAGGATCAGTTAGGATTAATTTGGTTAAGTTATCACTATGAACTATGTGAATCAGGCTATGGTAAGAAACACAGAATAACAAATTTGTAAAGGATAATCACGTATACAATATTGAAAACAAATAACTAACTTAAAATGTTGTGGCAATGTAACGAGACAAAGTTGAGAGGAAAAACACTATTGAATGGGAATGTTGGAATTACTTAGATTACATAATTAAAACACAATAATGCCATAACAAAGTTGTAACCAGTCTATTATTCAAATTCTAGCTACAGTAGTCTACTTCTTTTGAGAGTCAGACTTCAAGCTACCATTCCTAAGGCTTTGTATGTCTACAAGCTTCAAAGATGGTACCCAATGTTTTTCCTTACTCTGTACAGAGGGCAAGCCTATGTCTAGAGTGCTACAAATATTCTTTCGAGTACTCACTTGTATCATTCCATCACAATCCAACTACTCTAACCTTTTCAAAATTCAATCAAGTTTGTGAACATACCATACATCCATCTATGTATAGATATTGCATGCATGCATTCAAAATAATGCAAATCGAATGAAATAGTAGATTTAGTCACAAAAATGTCTCATCATTAATGGAAATAAAGATTCATCAAGTAATTCCAACCTGATGAGATTAGCTCATGGGTTGGACATTAACATCCAAAATAAAGGTATCATTCAACAACATTATTTACCAGTTGAATACTTTGTCCCCTTCCTTGTGTCTCTGCTCCCTATGCTTTAGCTGCTACCCTCTCTTGTTTTCACCAGTTTTTTCACTTGAGTTTGCTGTGAATCGCTCCTCAATTCTTGTGTAAAATCCCTCTCACTTTGCTTCTCTCTTTCCTCTTTTATAGGGTAGGTCCTTTCTCTCAGCACACACTTTTCTCCCTCTTTTTTAGGTAAATTTATCTGGTACACATCCAGCTGGCTAAAAGTGACGAGGACTGAGTGTTGTGTCAGCATCGTTCTAGAATTGCCATGGCATTTATGCTGCCAATCTGCCCAACCTTTTGTCAGGACAGTACTTCACTCTTCATTTCTCTGTCTTCATTCCTACACCTGCTACAAACACAAGCAATCCCTTTCCTTCCACCAAAAAAAGTGACATATAGTAACATTGAAAGCATAGTCCAAGCTTTATGATGCAATGTTATAAAAATATCCAAAAAATACAAATATATCTCCTTAGGTATAAATAATTAATTAAGTTTAGAGGCCTGCAATATAACTCTTTTCAAGAGCTATCACACGCCCAAACCTGAGTTATTGCTTGTACTCAAGTAAAATATGTATTAATGCATGTATGCATGAATGCAAGATTTTGCATAACACATAATTATATCTTGTACTGCCAGACCGTTTGAAGCATATTTCTTTTACCTCTATTTTTAACTATCTTCAGTATCCGAGAATCGGTTCAAGTTTCATAAGCTTATTTAGCAAAGTAAATGCAGAAAATGTTGTCCTAAAAATAAAATTTCCTAATTGCTCAAACAATTTCGACTATAGCTAGTACCTCCTAATGTACTTAGTTTATCTTTCATCTAAACTCAATTTCATTTCATTTTTATTTTTTTCGTCAAGCTTTTCATAACTCAGTTACAAATATTTTTACTAGATAATTCATCTTCTCACATAGTTTCCTTACTTGACAATTTCAATGGAGCATACACTAAATTGTCAAGTATTATATCATGTCACAATTTGAATGAAATACACTCATGAAGTTAAGGCTTTTAACTTAGAAGATGGATGGAGCATACAACTACATCCTTAGCTACTCAGTCTACATTACATTGGAGTGTCCCTAAACTACTTCTTTTTATTGAATTACTTTTAAAATTTTCTAATCAATAATATAATGGAACAAACAAAATGTTACTGACCTACTTGCGAATTTCAAGTATTGGAGTACTTTATGGCATTTATTTATTTTATGTTTTTTTATTGAGAATTACCAATGTCCTGAACTTAGCCTTAAGAATTTCTAAGTTTATTAAAAGAAACCTACTATAGACTAATAGTAATTGAAATTAGGGTATTCTATTTTTAAAAGTCAATTCTGAAGCTACAGTTCTAAGCTAAACTTACCTAATTCACTGTTACAAATTTCTAGGCATGTTGAAGAATTAAATTCCTCATCGAACATCATCAGTAAAAAATGTACTCATCACAGTCTAGCAGTTTTCTGGCATTTATGTGTCATGGCAAAATGAATGACAAAATGAAAAAAAAATTAAAACAACTATCTAATGCACAACACACCCCCAAACCTAAGGGATGCATTGTCCTCAATGCATGAAGAGACAAAAATAAAAAAAAATGCAAAGACATATATAGAAATAAAATGTAAAGACAACAATTGTGATTGCATAATGAAATGAAATTGGAAATGAAAGCTTGGAAATAAATTTTTGTTACTTCAATTCCGTTTCAAGGAATTGATTGGCACCTCATCTTCCTCATCATCTGATTTGGTGAGATCATCAATCAGATTATTAATCACACTATCTTGCTCTGATATTGGCGTAGTCAATGGAGGTGGGATAGGTGTAGTAGCAAGTTTAGTTGGTGCAAAAATTGGGTTTGTTTCTTCTCCTTCCTAGTCAGACTCAATGTTCACAGATTTTGTTTTCTCTTCCTCTCACTCTGTTCTTTTTTGGAACTTCTCCTTAGTGGCAGTGTGCATGGTGGTAGGTTTGGTTGCATCAGCTTCGAGTTCATCCTCTTCCTCTACATCAGATAACAGTTCCTTAGGAAAGTTAGGGAATGCAAGCACATGCCTGGTAAAATTCTTCTGAAGGGACTTCTTGATAGCAGTGTCCCTCTTCCTTACATATCCCAAAAGAGAGACATCTTCTATTGTGCTCTGCCTAATTTTGTGGCAATTCACAATTGCTGCTTTTCAAACATATTGAACTACTTGTGGAACTTCTCAAGGAAATTGAGCACATGTTGTTCAAAGGCATTGTGAGAAGTGGAAGGACTTGTTGGAGCATAGGTGGGAGTGGGGGATGTAGATGCAGAACCATAAGGTGGATAACGTGGCATTTCCTCCTCTAGAAATCTCATAGCAATTTGCTTTGTGATGGTCCCTTTTTTGGGAATAGTATCCTCATTAGCTTGAAGAGGAACATTAACACGCTGACACATTACTGTGATAAGAGACGAAAAGTTGAGGCTTCTGGCATTCTTTTGGGTGCAATGGTGGATTTCTTTGAATATAATTTTTCCTACATTTATTTTCCTTCCCGTCATAACGGAATGAAGCAGTAGCATCCTTTCTTTAGAAATGGTGGAGTTGTGCGTCAAAGGGTTGAGGTGGGTTTTAAGGAAATGGTATCATATTCAACAATTGGGTTTCAATGAGGTTCTTTCCATGGTGTAGCAGTCTTAGCGTGACACTGTCCATTTGGTTCCTTCAATACAGAGGTCTTGCAAAACTTAAGTTAGACTGGCTATGGTGATTGTAACGGCAAACTGGGTGTGTTCATCTTGTAGTCAGGTAGGGCATACTGGGCATTAATGGAGTATGCGTTAAAAAGAACCGAAACTCCCCGTACATAGATAAAAGTATTGTAAAGGGACATTAAATGTGCATAAAACTCCCTGACAACCTTTGTTAAAACATCATCAAGGTGGACACAAAAAACCTGCCATCCATGTTTTTCAGTAACGGATGCTATAGACTCATCATACCCCATGAAAGGTTCATCTTTAAAAATGAATCCTTTTTCAAGAAAAAAATGATCGCTTGGAGATATCTTTCTTCTGCTGCTTGGTTGAAAAAGGTTCTTGGTGGCGCATTAGCCTGTAGAGGGGGAACATGGCGAGCCATTCAAAACAAGCTAGAGTAATTGTACAGAGAAAAAGGTAAAATCTTTGGAGTTATGGAATAAACAAAGAAAATTTTGAAAAAGAAGAAAACTGATAGTAACTGTAAAAGACGATGAAACGATTAGGGTAAAAGAAAGAGAAAAAATCAGGCTGTGACGTGAGTGATAAGAAGACTGAAATTATGGTCTGACACTAAAACAAAGTTTAGGTGGAAAGATAAAAATTTGTTGGGGGTAAATAAAGTAAAAACTTGTAAGTATTTCTATTAGGCTTACTACTAATCTACCAAGCCCAATCCTTAGTAAACCTGCAAAGGAAAAAAATAAAAAAAAATAAAAAAAATAATGATCCTAGTCAAATAAAGAAAAAAATAAAGCAAATATGACTAAAACAAAGAAATTAATGCAGAGGTGGGAAATTAAGCATTTCAAAGAGCAATGGTATGCTAATACTGAGTTATAGGGACAGCCCAATAATGCTTCAAACGTTGGCCATTGACTTTGAAATTAAGGCTAGCCTTGCCATCTTTGACTTCTACAACTCTATGAGAGTAGACATGCACTATCTCAAATGGGCCAAACCAATAAGACTTCAATTTGCCAGGAAACAATTTCAGCCTGGAATTGAACAACAGTACTTGTTGTCCAGCTTCAAATTTTCGTGGAAAAATCTTCTTATCATGCCATCACTTTGTCCTTTCTTTATATAATTTGGCATTCTCATGAGCCTGTGCTCTGAATTCCTCCATCTGATCCAATAGTCAATTATTTCTAGCATTAATCCAATCCATGTTTAATTTCTTAATTGCCCAAAATGGCTTGTGTTCAAGTTCAAAAGGCAAATGGAAAGGTTTTCCGTATACAAGCTTGAAAGGCGATATTTCTAATAGTGTCTTGAATGCAGTACGATATGCCCATAAATCTTCAGCCAATCTTGTTGACCAATCTTTGCAAGTTGGATTCACCACTTTCTCCAAAATATACTTAATTTCTCTATTAGAGACTTCAACTTGTCCATTTGTTTGAGGGTGGTATGTCGTGGCAATCTTATGCTTTACCCCATATCTAGTCAAGGAAATATCAACTAATTTGCAATTAAAATGGGAGCCTTTATCAGTAATAAGTGCTCGAGGTGTACCAAACCTCGTGAAAATATTTTGATACAAGAACTTTAGTACTGATTTAGCATCACTTGTAGGGAAAGCGACAACTTCTACCTACTTGGAAACATAATCTATAACCACAAGTATGTACATGTTGCCCCAAGAAGGTGGAAATGGACCTTAAAATCGATTCTCCACACATCAAATAACTCAACTTCTAAAATATTTTGTAGCGGCATTTCATGCATCATTGATAGGTTCCCAGTTCTTTGACAATGATCACAAGCTTGACAAAATTCATGAGCATCTTTAAACATGCTTGGCTAATGAAAGCCAAATTGGAGAACCTTTGTTGCAGTTCGCATTCCCCCAAAATGTCTTCCATATGGTGCGAAATGATAATGTTGCAAAATACTTTAAATCTCATCATTCAGAACACATCTTCAAATTATTTGATCTACACAATGTTTAAATAAAAATGTCTCATCCCAATAATATTGCTTGGCATCATAGAGAAATTTCTTCGACTGTTGAGCTCGGGTGGCAGTAACCTATTTATTAAGAAATTGACTATATCGGCATACCAAGGTAATGTCGTGGCAACCAGCAGTTGCTCATCTAGAAAATCCTCCTTAATAAGTTGAATTTTGTCGTCTTCATTATCTCCTTCAAGTCTCGACAAGTGATCAGCCACTTGATTCTTGGTTCCCTTCTTATCTTGAATTTCAAGATCAAATAACTGTAGTAGTAAGATCCACCAAATTAACCTTGGCTTGGCATCTTTCTTCGTCACCAAATACTTAATCGCAGAATGGTCCGTATAAACTATAACTTTGGTACCAACTAAATAAGATCAAAATTTGTCAAATGCAAATACTCCTACAAAAAAATCACTAGCATCTGTCATGGTTCTTCTTGCATAATAAATGGCATGAAACACTTTATCCTTCCTTTGCCGAAGCACTACTCCTACAAAAAAATCACTAGCATCACACATAAGTTCAAAAGTTAGTGTCTAGTTCGGTGGCATGACAATCGATGCTTTCACTAATTTTTTTTAATTCTTCAAATACTTGTAAACAAGACTCATCAAACTTGAAAGATCTATTATGCTCTAACAATGCACACAGGGGTTTTGGATACTTTCAAAAAATTCTTAATAAAGCATCGGTAAAATCCTGTATGGCCAAGGAAACTTCTAATACCATTAACTGTAGTCGGTGGTGGCAATTTCTCAATAACCTCAATATTTTCTTTGTCTACGGAAATCCCTTACTGTGAAATTTTATGACCCAAATTTATGCCTTCACATACCATGAAATGGCATTTCTTCCAATTCAGAACAATGATAGTTTCTTCATAACAACAAAGAACTAGCTCCAGGTTTTTCAAACATCCTTCGAAAGTATCTCCAAACAGAGAGGAGTTGTAACACTCCTAACTCATATCCGTCGCCGAAATAGAGTTACGGAGTATTACCGAAAAATTTAAAATTTCAATCATTCAATTCTAAACTTTTCATAAATCATATTATAATCCATTCAAATCATGCATCTTGTCCCTTATACGAGCCCCCGAGGCCTTAAAAACACTTTAGAAATGAATAGGGACATAAATAGAAACATAAAGAATTTTTAGGAAAAAGATAAAATCTTTCATACTCTAGGGGTCACACACCCGTGTCTCAGGCCGTGTGGACATTCGAAGTAAGGACACACGGTCGTGTCCCAGCTCGTGTCCATGCCCCTATAACTCTCTAACTTGGGTCACAGGGCTAAGGCACACACTCGTGTGCAAGGTTGTGTACCCTTCGAAATAGCCTCACACACCTGTGTGCTAGGTCATGTGCTAGGCTGTGTAACTACTTTACTTGTAACACTTTGTAAGCTATAGGGGACACACGACCATGTCGCACGGTCGTGTGTCACACACAACTGAGACACACGCCCGTGTCTTAGGTCGTGTGGACAAGAAATAGTCCATTTTCAAGCCATTTCTTTCACCCAAGTTTTATACACGCATGGAACTCAAATGCACCCAATTCAAGTCTCCAAAATGTACCTAAAATGTGCATCATCAAACTAAAACAATATTATACCAATTCATACAACCAATATGCCGACTTGAAATTCAATGTCTTTACATTTAAAATCTGCATACGATTTCTATCGATCTGATGTTGTTTTCAAAATATCTCGGATTGCTTTCACTTTTCTTCAGTCTCTTGAATCAAATCAATCCTGTGAATCTTTTTCTCACTGAGCTCAGTCCAATACAAAGGAGTTCAGCATTTACGACCAAACAAAGCTTCGTACGGTGCTAATTTTATGCTCGATTGATAAATGTTATTGTACGCGAACTCAACCAACGGTAAATATTTCTCCCAGTTGCCTTCAAATTCTAAAACGTAACGCCAAAGAATATCTTTAAGTACCTGAATCACTCTTTCAGACTGACCATCTGTTTGAGGATGAAAAACAATGCTAAAATGTAACCGCGTACCTAGAGCCTCTTCTAACTTGCGCCAGAATTGTGATGTAAACCACGGATCTCTATCTAAAATAATGGAAACTGGCACCCCGTGCAATCTGACAACCTTAGCAATATATAACTTAGCTAATCTCTCAAGAGAATAATCTATACGTACTAGAATAAAATGTGTAGACTTTGTCAGACGATCAACGACAACCCAAATTTTATCTCTCTTCTTCGGAGACAAAGGTAATCCCGATACGAAATCCATGGTGACATGCTGCCATTTCTACTCCGGTGTCATCACTAACTGTAACAAAACAGAAGGTACCTGATATTCAGCTTTAACTTAATGACATACTAAACATCTCGATACAAACTCAGAAATTTCTCATTTCATACCTGGCCACTAGAGCATTTGTTTCAAGTCACTGTACATATTATTGCTAACAGGATGAACAAATAAGCTACCACTATGAGCCTCATGTAAAATCTTCCGGACAAGATCTGAATTTCTCAGAATGCAAATTTTGCCTCTGAAGTATAAACAATTGTCAGTTCCAACCTAAAAATCTAAATGAGAAGTCGACTCGCTCTGCTTCCATTTAGCTAACAACGCATCATCATGTTTCTGAGCCTAAAAAATCTGCCCTAAAAACATCGGTCTAGCCTTCAACTCAGCTAAGATCGAACCATATCAGATAGCATCAATCATGTATTCAACACTCGCATAGTAAAAAGAGGTTTTCTACTTAAAGTATCAACGACTACATTCGCTTTACCCAGATGATAATCAATGACCAAATCATAATCTTTCAATAATTTGAGTCATCTGCACTGTCTCAAATTCAAATCTTTCTACAACATTAAATACTTCAAACTTTTATGATCTGTAAAGATGTGACACTTTTCACTGTATAAATGGTGTCGCCAAATATTCAACGTAAACACAATAGTTGTAAGCTCTAAATCATGCGTCGGATAATTCTTTTCGTGCGGCTTTAACTGTTTTGAAGCTTAAGCTATTACTTTGTCTTCCTACATCAAAACACAACCTAAATCATTCAAAGAAGCATTACTGAAAATCACAAACTCTTTACCCGACTCAAGCTGAACTAACAACGGCGCCTCGGTCAATAATGTTTTCAACTTATTGAAACTTTGCTGACATTTCTCAAAGCACTCGAACTTCACATCTTTTTGCAATAATCTTGTCATCGGTGTAGCAATCATCGAGAATCCCTTAATGAAATTTTTTAATACTCGGCTAGCCCCAAAAAGCTTCTAACCTCAAATATATTTTTCGGAGGTTTCCAGTCAACAACAGCTGAAATCTCTCTTGGATCAACTCTAATGCCCTAGGCTCACACAACATGTCCCAAAAATCCGACTTCCCGAAGCCAAAATTTGCACTTGCTAAACTTGGCAGGCAAATAATTGATTTTCACACAGAGTTTGCAAAACAATTCTTAAATGTTCAGCAATCTCAGTCTCATCTCGTGAGTAAATCAAGATATCATCGATAAATGCCACCACAAACTGATCTAAATACAGTCTAAAAATTCTATTCATCAAATCCATAAATACTGCAGGTGCATTAGTTAAACCAAACGGCATCACAAGAAATTCAAAATGTCCGTACCTGGTCTGGACCGCAATTTTCGGTATATCAGGACCTTTAACTCGCAGCTGACAGTAACCAGAACTGTTGCCTTTCAACTGATCAAAAAGATCATCAATATGCGGTAATGGGTATTTATTCTTGATCATAACTTTGTTGAACTATCGATAAGCAATGCATAATCTCATAGATTTGTCCTTTTTCTTAACAAACAGAACAGGTGCACCCCAAGGTGAAAAACTAGGTTGAGCAAAACCCCTATCTGTCAACTCTTGCAATTGTGCTTTTAACTTAATAGGAGTCATTCTTTAAGGAGTTATTGATATTGGTGATGTTCCCGGTACTAACTCAATGGCAAACTTGACTTCTCTGATCGGTGGTAACCCAGGTAACTCTTTTGGAAACACATTTGGATACTCACAAACCACTGGAACTGATTCTAACTTCAACTCATAAACTCTAGAATCAAATACATACGCAAGGTATGCATCACAGCCCCTTCTCACATATTTCTGTGCTGACATAGCCGAAATAACACTAGGCATACCACTCAAACTATCTGATTCAATCTGAAGCTTTTCACCATTCTGACATTTTAACACAATAAGCATTCACCTACGGTTTAAAATAGCATCATGCAAAGTCAGCCAATTCATGCCCAAAATCACATCAAACTCATTAAACGACAACAACATCAAATCAGCCAGAAAATTACAACCCCGAATCAACAATGGACAAATTTTGCAAACCTTATCAACTAGCACATACCGACCTAGGGGGTTCAATACTTTAACCACGAATTCAGTGGACTCAACAAGTAAATTCTTACTTGACACTAAATTCGTGCATACATATGAATAGGTTGATCCTAGATCAATTAAAGCAGTAACATTAGTGTCAAAGATAGAAAAAGTATCAGTAATAACATCTGGTGCAGAAGCTTCCTCTCATGCACGAATTAAAGAAGCTCTGGCTGGTGCTCATGCCTCAGATCTCACAACAGAGTCTTTTGTTCCAGTATGACTATTACTTGTATTTTTAGGATTACGAGGTGGTCTACCTCTCGTGGCAGTATTGCTAGGTCGAACATTCTGAACTTTTTCTTTCTCGAGTACCTATGGGCATTCACGAATAAAATGCTTATATGAACCACATTTGAAACGCGTACCCTCTTTCGCCCTGCACTCACCAAAATGTCGATGTTCACACCATTGACAATCAGGCTTATTATCTTTAACGCTGCCTACACTCGCTACAAATGTAGCTTGCGCCTTTGAACCCGCATGTTGTTTGTCTCGATTTCTACTAGTATATCCCATTGAAACAATCAAATGGTTATAATGTTCTCTCGATTTCTTCGATGACGACTGATATGACTTTCCCGATGATCTCTTTCTTGACTCTCTAACTTCAAAATCAGCTTTCCTCTTCTCTTTGCTATGCTTATTGGCTTTATGAGCTCGATCCACTAGCACAACAAATTCCTTCAGTTCAAGTATCCCGACTAGAAGCTTTATATCATTGTTTAATCTTTCCTCGAATCATTTACACATAGAAACCTCGGTTGGAATACATTTTTGGGCATATTTGCGTAATTTGAAAAATTCTCTTTCGTATTCAGACACTAACATTTGGCCCTGTTTAAGTTCGAGATTTACGTTTTTGATCCAGGAATATTTGACTTATATACTTCTTTTTTAACTCGGTTTGAAAGAATTCCAGTCGATACGCTCTCTCGGAACAACCAAAACTAAGTTATTCCCCCACTGATATGTTGAGTCTTTTAGTAAAGATACAGCACGTTTTACGCACTCTGCCGGTGTACAAGATATCTCGTCAAAAACTCTGATAGTATTCTCTAACAAAAATTCATCTCTCTCAAGATTATCATCAACTGTAGCTCTAAATTCTTCAGCCCCATATTTACGATTTTTGTCGACTGGCAGTTTATTAACTCGTACTATTTCCAAACGTTGAGGAACGACAGGGATCAGTTGGGGAATAGGTGGGGCTGGAGGTCGTTGAGCCGCTTGGTTCGTCCGTATGAACTCGGTAAACCACTCACTCATCATATGGAAGAAAGCTTCCTTAGCTTCTCCTCCTTGTCCTTCAAGTACGGGCCTTGTACCACTCGACGCTGCTCCGTGAACGGAGGCTTGCACGTTACTTTCAACTTCATTAGAGTCGGCTCAGTTGGATGTCATTACTATATGAAAACATATTTCAAACGAGTCAGGAGTTATCACACTATCACAGGTTATATAATGACATGCATTTCAAGACTCATACACACTACTTTCAACCCAACAATTGACTAAATCGTAGCTCTGATACCACTAAATGTAACACTCTTAACTCGTACCTATCACTGGAATTGAGTTATAGAGTATTACCAAAAAATTTAAAACTTTAAACATTCAATTCTAAATATTTCATAAATCATATTATAATCCATTCAAATACATGCATCTTGTCCCTTATACGAGCCCCCGAGGCCCTAAAAACACTTTAGAAATGAATCAGGACTAAATCGAAAACATAAAGAATTTTTAGGAAAACAATAAAATTTTTCATAATCTAGAGGTCACACGACCGTGTGGCCAGGCCATGTGGACATTCAAAGTAGGGATACACAGTCGTGTCCCAGCCCGTGTCCGTGCCCGTGTAACTCTCTGACTTGGGTCATACAGCCAAGCCATACGCCTATGTGCTAGGCCATGTACCCTTCGAAATGGCCTCAAACACTTGTGTGCTAGGTTGTGTGCTAGACCAGTAATTGCCTGACTTGCAACCCTTTGTAAGCTACAGGGGATACACGGCCGTGTCGCATGGTCGTGTGTCACACACGGCTGAGACACACGCCCATGTCTTAGGTCGTGTGGACAAGAAATAGATCATTTTCAAGCCATTTCTTTCACCCAAGTTTTGCACACTTATGCAACTCAAATGCACCCAATTCAAGTCTCCAAAATGTGCCTAAAATGTGCATAATCAAACTAAAACAATATGATACCAATCCATACAACCAATATGCCCTAGGGCACCTCAATTTGCATGACATTAGACATATCCAAGTTCAAGCATAATCTAGTCATTATCAACTTAATATTTACAACCTAAATTCCATACCATTTCATACTATATTTGCCACATTCAAACATACCAAAATGGTCATTCATAACATGTATTAAATTGATCATTTCAACACAAACCAATCAAGTACCAAAATGCCAAAATGTTAACAATCATAAACCATTTATACTTGCCAACATAACAACAAAACCTTTCACCAAGGAAACCATATTTACAAACCAAATCTATTGACCATTTCATCCAAAAACAAAATACCTATACATGCCTTTATAACCAAGCCTTAAAAAATCAAAATCTACCGATATAGCTAATGGGTAGTGTGATAGATCTCCGATGAATTTCCAACCTGAACAAGCTTCCGATTAACTACAAAACATAGAAAATGAACATCAGGTAAACATGTTATGCTTAGTAAGTTTGTAATATATAATCTATGCTTGTCAATACATTGCATAATCTTAAAACACAAATGTATCAATCTAACATAACAATAAATTATTCATAAGCTTAAATCATATGAATTCATACTTTTCATTGTCATGAAAACACATAATGCCTTTTCATAATTTGATGTTCATCGATACGCCATGGAAATTTTCCATCGAGATACATTTTGATATTATAAAATAATAGCATTTAAAACATAATTTAAAATACTATTTAAACGTACGAACTTACCTCGATGATACAATGTAGAAATGAAGTTGATTAATCCAAAGCTTTTTCTTTGCCTCGATCTAAAGCCGTACGAGGTCTACCTTGGTCTAAATGAATATATTAATCAATTTAATAGTCACTCAATTCAATTCAATCCAAATTCATATTTTTTCAAAATTATGCTTTTCCCCTATTATTTTAATTTCTTTACAATTTAGTCCTTAAGCTCGTAAAATGAAATTCATGCAATTTCACCCTTACCCAAGCCTAGCCAAATTTCATAAAAGCTCATAGCAGCCTACATATTTCATTATTTCCTAAATTACACCATGAATATTTCTAATTTTTCAATTTAATCCCTAATTGACAAATTCATCAAAATCACTTTACAAAAGTTGTTAATTTAACAACAATGATTCATTTTCTACCATCAAACTTCACAAACAACATGAATTCATTCATGGTAAAACTTTAATCTTTTAACAGTTTTGGAAATTACTCCTTGGTCTAGCTAGATTAAGCTACAACGATTCCGAAAACATAGAAATCATTAAAAATGGGATGAAAAATACTCACATGCAAGCAAGAAAGTGTTGGTCGAAACTTAAGCTTCTTCCATGGCTTTTCTTAGGTTAAAATTTCGGTGGTAGATGAGAACAAGAAGATGATACATTGTTTTTCCTTAATTTAATTTACTTTAATTATTAAATTACACTTTTAACCTTTATTTTAAACCATTAAAATCACTTAATCATGCACATAAATGTCCATTCACAATTAAAATGGCTTAATTACCACTTAAGGACTCATACACATTAATTATATGGCTATTTAGTACCTTTAGCCTATAAAATTCAAGTTTTACACCTTTTTCAATTTAGTCCTTTTTACTAAATTAAGTATGCAACTGATAAAATTTCTTAACGAAATTTTTATATGATAATACTAACATGCTATAGACATTAAAATAATAATAAAATAATTATTCTCATATCAGATTTGTGGTTCCGAAGCCACTGTTCTAATTTTTCTAAAAACAGGTTGTTACAGGAGTCCATGAAACCTTCTAAGAATTTCTCCACCATATTCGAAAATATTGTCATCATGCAGTGCTAAAATGTTGTTGAGGTATTGTACAACCCATATGGCATTCGTCTAAAAGCAAAGGTTCCATACGGACATGTGAAAATGGTCTTTTTTTTTACCAGTAAGAGCTATGGCAATTTGGTTATACCCTGAATAACCATCCAATAAGCAATAGAAGGTTTTCCCTGCTAATCTATCTAACATTTGATCTATGAACGTCAAAGGGAACTAGTCCTTCCGAGTTGCTTTGTTAAGTTTACGATAGTCATGCATACTCTCCATCCCGTGACAGTACGAGTTTGGATGAGTTCGTTGTTGTTATTGCTAACTATGGTGACACCTCTTTTTTTAAGTACATATTGAAAAGGGTTCGCCCATGAACTATCTAAAATATGATATATTATTCTAGCATCAATCCATTTAATAATCTCCTTTTAACGACTTCCTTCATAATAAGGTTCAATCTTCTCTACAGCACAATAGACTTGCCATGGTAACCCTCTAGTAAAATCTTATGCATGCAAATAGCAAGACTGATTTCCTTGATATCAGCAATTGTCCACCCCAGTGCCTTCTTAGATTTCTTCAAAACTTCTAATAACTTATTCTTCTGATCAGGTGTCAATTATGCAGATATGACTACCGGCAAAGTGTTATTGTCTCCCAAGTAGACCTACTTTAAGTGTAATGGTAAAAGATTTAGCTCCAAAGTATGAGGTTCCTCTATGGAAGGTCTAGGAGGCTTGAAAGAACGATTTGACAAATCTAAAAATTCAAAACGCCTCTCTTATCGACATTCAAATTGCTTGGTCTCTATAAGTTCACTAAGTTCACCAGTCATTTCTGCTTCAGTCAGCCCAAATGGATCTCCATCATCATCAAAATTGCTTTGACAAAACTTTGCAATTTTTAAAATTGAAAATCTTGGTTAGACTTCTTGTATCACTGAGGAAAAGGTGGCGGTGGCCTTCCTTCAACTTGTTGCGGTTGCTTTGCCACGGCATTCTTATTGGCAACACGAGTTAATTCTGCTTCAATATTGTTTTGTTTGACCTTCGCAGATATAGACTACTCCACGAATGGTTTTGAATATGTTCCATGTGTGAAATCTGAGCTGTGATCTTCAACAGTAGCATCATTAATAACTCCAGGTAGCTAAGTACCACTTCTAACTGTAATGGCCTTGCAATGCTCCTTCCCTTGAGATCTTGAACTTTTAGTATCACTTGGCAATGCTCCTTGCAGTCTTGAACTTAATGCACTGGCAATCTGCCCTAATTGATTTTCCAAATCTCTTAATGATGCAGCTTAACTCTGTACTAAAACATCGTTCTTGGCCATGTATTCCTTTAACAGAGCTTCCATTGGTGAGGAAGATGATGCTCAACTTTGTTGAACATTTTTCTATGGCATGGGTTGATTATATCTAGGTGGTGCACTTATGACATTCTGTCAAGCAACATTACCAGAATTCCTGAATCCTTGATTACTCCAACTGAAGTTGGGATGTTGTTTCCACCCTGGATTATACGTATTTGAATATGAATTATTGTTTCAATTGAAATTTCCCATGTAATATACTAAGGTTGGGTTCGATGGGCATTCATCAAAAATATGATCTTCCCTATAATAAACACATGTTAGTTCGGCTGCTTTCATTTCCTTCACTATAGCTGGTCTCTTCAATGTTTTAATCATATTAGATAAGGATGATACCTTAGTTGTTAATGAGGTGATCGTATCAAGCTCCATTGCTCCAGCAGCTCTTCTGCCTGTACCCACTTTTGTAGTTGGATATTGATAATCATTGTTAGCTATCCTTTCCAGAATTTCATATGCCACATTGTATGATTAATCTAGCAAAGTGTCATTGGCAGATGCATCAACTACCATCCTTGTATGTGCGTTTAATCTATTATAAAACATTTCCATCTGTTTCCAATGTTGGAAACCATGCATCGGGCATTTTCTAAGTAATTTTTTCAGTCTCTCCCAAGCTTCATACAAAGTCTCATCCTCGGATTACCGAAAAGATGTAATATCATTCCTTAACTTGGCATTCATGTTTGGAGGGTTGTATCACAGAAAAACCTTTGACAAAGTTCATTCCAAGATGCCACTATTTCTGACAGCAAAGTATTTAATAATGCTCTAGCACAATCTCGCAATGAGTAAGGAAATAACTTGAGTCTCAGGGTATCTTCAGGAACACCCTGTTGCCTGAATGAATCATAAACCTCCAAAAAGAGTCTTAAGTGCAGCCGTGGATGTAACACCCCTTACTCGAGACCGTTGCCGGAGTCGAGCACGATGCATTACTTAGCTTATCTTACTAATTTGGAGCATAAAAACTTGTTTGGAAAATTTATTTTGCTATTTATAGCAAATCTGTCCAATCGCGCAGAAGTTACTAAATTGATTATAACTCGAGCTACAGGACTCGAAATTTAATTCTATAAATTTTCCCTGAAACTAGACTCATATATCTACTCACCATAAAATTTTTAGAATTTTTGGTTCAGCCAATTAGTACATTTTATTAGTTAAAATATCCCCTATTTCACCACTCGACTGTCCTGATCTCTTGCCACTAAAAATAAGTTTTCTCATTGTTGGATTTTCATATGGTGTTCTAACTTGTTTCTACAGAAAATAGACTCAATAATGAATCTAGACATATAAAATAAAACTCATAAACATTTTCGTACAATTTTTAATGATTTTCTAAACTCAAAATAGGGGACTCCAATAACAGTTCTGACCATGTCTCACTAAAATTCACATATCTTAAAATATAAAATTCGTTTTGCTAAACCGTTATTTTTCCATGAAAATAGACTCAACAAGCTCATTCTATATATCATACATCCTCTAATTCATTTTATACCATCCTAGGTGATTTTTCAAAGTCACGTCA
>JABEZY010271838.1:0-11924 GCA_013467495.1 Gossypium gossypioides | reverse complement strand
AATTTTAACAAAAGGATCATATTTTTTAAAATTCTTTTCGAATTTTTAATTTTTCGACATCAAGACATTAACTAATCAATTAAGTACCAATTTTGGGCGTTACGAGGGTGCTAACCCTTCCTCGTACGTAAACGACTCCTGAACCCATTTTTCTGAATATTGTAGGTCAAAATTGATTTAATAAATTAAACCGTTAAGAGGTGACCCCATCACACCTCGTAAAAAAATGATCGGTGGCGACTCTCGTTTTTCATTTTCGTTTTCAAAATAAAAGTCGACTCCCTTTTTGTTTTAAAAAGTGGTTTCGACAGCTTGGTGACTCCACTAGGGGCTGGTTTTGAAATTAAAGCCACAAATTGATTATTTTCTGTCTTTTTGTCAAAAGTTGAAAATTCAATTTAAATTTACGATTCTTTCATTGCATTTTTATGGTATGCATCACTTTGATATGTTTGCTTTATTGGTTCAAGCTTTTAAAATCACTGCATATTGCACTGCATGACCGTTCGGTTATACCCTCTTAAGTGGGAGTGACAAACTATTCCTTCGTGAGATTTTCACCTCCGTATAGGATAGTGGATCACTTTCGGGATACATCCGTACCTATGCCTTCGTGATATTTTCATCTCCGTATAGTCATAGGGAAATGTATTCCCCTAAACTAAACTCGGTCTGTATGAGCCTATAATGGGTGAGGATTGAGGAATCTGCTGGTTCAGGTGCCCTTTTTAGAACCGAACCGCATGTAGTAAGCCCTAAAAGCCTACCCTTGGTAGAACCACTCCATACCTCTAGTGGTCGATCGAGTAGATACGTTGTTTATGATTTCTTGTTTACTTTTTAGTCTTAAATGTACTGACTTGCTTTGTTTTTTATTGTGTTTGCATGACATGCTCATCAGAAAAAAAAGGGTGTCGATTCGCGTTCGATTACTAAATAGAGAGCTTGCCATGGAGAATGAATTTTTTGATAAAATGGAAGATAATGTGGTTCTCCGAGTGTGGTTAGAGAAAATGCAATTAGAGAAAGGTGATAGTTTGACCGAAGGGTATACGTCAGAATTATGGGACTTCACACGTATCAACGTGACTCAGAACAATCTCCAGGAGTTGAAAGAAATTTGGGCCTAATGGGATCATGAAGTCAAACAGTTGTTTTACGGTAATTATGCTGATTTGTCTTATTTGCTTGATATCAAGGTACACAAGTATTTGTTTCGAGTTTTGTCCCAATTTTGGAATTCCGCTTATAGTTGCTTCACCTTTGGGAAAGTAGACTTGGTACCAACTGTGGAAGAATATACAACCTTACTTTGTTGCCCGAGGATCCTAACAAATAAAGCTTATTCTAGAGCCGTCAATGTCCCGACTTTTGTAAAGAAGTTAATGAATATCACGGGAATGAGTGAGTAATGGGTCGCGGCACGGATCAAGTAAAAAGGAGAAAGCAAATGTATCCTCTGGAAAAGTTTGTGAGATTTGGTTTTGGCACACCCCGATACGAAGAAAAAGGTCGATGTTTTTGCTTTGAGTATTTTTAGGCTAATTATTTTTCCTAAAGCGTTGGGACACAGAGACGAGGCAGTCTCAGACTTGTTCGATCGACTGGACAGAAGGGTCATGCCTATCTCGGTGATTTTGGCCGAGACATTCAGATTTTTGAACACGTGTTGGAGGACAGGTGAAGGAAGATTCATTAGTTGTGCACAGCTCTTGTTAGCTTGGTTGCACAGTCACTTCTGAAAAGTAGAAAAGGTTTCTTATCGAGTATTTTCTGAGAATTATTCTCCATTGAAAGAATTAGCGACGACACCGAGACGCGATGACATTATAAAAGAAATATGGATGGTGATCCTTCAAAATCTTCAAGAAGAGGATGTCGAATGTAGATCCCCTTGGATGGTCCCTGATGAAATTCTGTATCGATGTGGAGATTACGACTGGGTTCTTTTACTTGGAATTTGGGGAGCTGTTAGATATGTTTATTTGCTCGTATTAAGGCAATATAGATCAAAACAGTTCATACCGGCAACACAAGGGTTGACTCAGTGTGAGTTTTCTTATAAGTGTGATAACTACAAGAAAAATATTCGAAAAATGTCTAACGCTTGGAATCAAACTCGTCGGATGAAAAGATTTACTGTAAGACTAATGACGACTCCTGAATATTATGGGTGGCGAAGTAAGAGGCTCAATGACAACATCCCTGAGCCAAGTCAAGAAAGAGTTCGATCAATGGAGGAATGTCTGCAAATGGTCCCATCTGAGATAGAAATCATAAAACAAGATTTTGAAAAGAGAAATTCAGAGCTAGGAAAGAAAATAGAATAGTTGGAGGAGGAAAAAATGCACTTGAGATTAGATGTTGATGTTCAGAAGCTAGAAACCAAGAAATTAAGAAAAGGGTAGAATAATGTCGAAGAAGATCTAGATAGTTTGAAGACAGGCTATAAGAAGTTGCGTTTATCGATGAGAATCGCTAGGTTGGGAAAAACTTCAGAACAATGGCGTCAAGAGATTCGAGAAGAAAAAAGTAAGGTCAATAGGTGGGAAAGGAAATTCCAAGAGGCTCAAACGTGACTCAAACGTGAAATGAGGCCTTAGAGAAGATTTTGTCAGAAAGCCAAAATGAAAAGGGCGAACTAAAAGCTAGAGTGGCTGAACTTGAAAAACCTCTTCATCATTATCGAAATCGTAATTCTGTGATGGAGCTAAGAGCGAGCTTAAGTAAGATCGAGGAAATTAAAGAAAGAGTAGAAGAATTAGAGGTGGCATTACAAAACTGTGAAATCTGGATTGAATTTCTTAAGGCAAGTGAAGAGCGTCAGAAGGAACAGCTTCACTTTTATCAGAACCAAGTTAGAAACAGAGATCACATTATGGGAGAAGCTGTGGCTCAGATTCGGGAGATAGCCGATTACTTACAGACTTTGGCAGTATAGGACGATATATTAAGTGTAAAGTACGAATTGGAATCAGACTGAGAGCAAAAGCTAGTAAAGTTCTGAACATTAGGGCAAAGCCATATATGTAATCTCTTTTAGGTAAAGAACTTTTTTTTCTAGTAAAGTTTTCTAAATGGAATTGAATCAGAATTGACGCCTTTTTTGCATTCATGCATTTGCATTACGTTACATCATATGCATTAAAGTCCACCAAAAGATCCTAATTGATTAAAATTATTTCAGTTAATCTGGAAACCGAAAAAAACCTACCAACCAAACATCGCTACGGTACCCAAACAAAGACAAAAAATATGGACCAAAGATTAGAAAGGCTTGAACAACTTCAAAGGGAGATGCAAGACCAACTGCAAACGCAAATGCAGGAGCAGCTAGCTAAAATTCCAACAAGACACGATGAAAAAAATGCTAGAATCTCAAAGAAACATGATGACTCAGTTGACCCAATTATTGGCTGGGGGAATAGATAAGAGAAAGGGACCCATGCCCAATCTTGGGGAAGATAATGAGGAGCCGCTCTATTCTCTGAGTTTTACTCCACTAAATAAACAAACCCAAGCTGAAATGTACCCAAGGAGACCATCCGTCACAATTAGGCCTTAACAATTTCAGGTTGGTGCTTCGATGTCAATAAACTTTCAACCTGGATCAGGTTCAAACCTAGGAGATAACCCAACTAATCTTGTTATCTCCGATTTTGATGAAGTGGCAGAGAAGGAAAAAGTAAATGCGGAATTGCCAAAACAGCTAGAGGACAGGTGTAAATGGCTGGAGGAAAAATTCAAAGCAATGGAAAGTGCTGATAATCACCATGGAATTGACGCTAAAGGTTTGAGCTTGTTGCCAGACTTAGTACTTCCTTACAAGGTCAAAATACCCGAATTTGAAAAGTACAATAGGACCAATTGCCCTAAGACTGACATTACCATGTTTTGTAGACGGATGACTGGATACGTTAAAAATGATCAATTGCTAATACACTGCTTCCAGGACAGTCTGGTGGGGCAGCATTCAGATGGTACAATCAATTGAGCCGTACCAGGATTGATTTGTGGAGGGACCTAGCACAAGCATTCATGAAGCAGTATAGTCATGTAACGAATATAACTCCTGATAGAATTACTTTAAAGAACATGGAGAAGAAACTGAGTGAGAATATTAGGCAATATGCATAGAGATGGAGGGAAGTTGCCATCCAGGTCCAGCCGCTGCTTCTAGAAAAAGAAACTACAAAGCTCTTAATCAATATTTTAATAGCCCCATTCATCACACACATGCTAGAAAATGCCACAAAATTTTTTTTCAGATATAGTCATGAACGGTGAAATGATCGAATGCCATAAGAAGTGGAAAGATAGATGTAGGAGAGAGTAACAAAAGGTCAGCCTCAAAGAGAAAGGAAAATGAGGTGAACAACGCAAGCACGTATAATAAGGGTTACTCAAAATCAGTTACTGTAAATCAGCCAAGAAAGGTGGTTGCTGGTCAATAAAATTCATCAAGACAAGAATCCGGCACAAAGTAAAACACTGAAAGGCTCCAATTTATGCCAATCCCGATGACATATAGAGAGTTGTATCAGAGTTTATTCGATGCACATGTCATTTCTCCTTTTTACTTAAAACCAATACAACCCCCGTACCCCAAATGGTATGACGCAAATGCCCAATGCGAATACCATACAGGAATCATAGGGCACTCGATAGAAAACTGCACCGCTTTCAAAAAGCTAGTTGAAAGACTCATCAATATGGGCATTGTCAAGTTCGATGACTCATCTAATGTAGAAAATCGGTTACCCAATCATATTGATAATGGGGTAAACACGATGAGTGACAATATGGGGAGAAGAATCAAGACGGACATTACAGAAATAATAACTCTTTTGAGATGAGTCTGGAAAGAGATGGTAAAAAGGGGGTTAATCATTTCGAATTCAGAAAAAAGTTAAGAAAAGAGGGGGAACTACTGTGAGTTTCATCACGAAGTGGGACACGAGATCCAAGAGTGTGTAGAATTCAGAGCCTTGGTTTAGGGCATGATGGACAATAAAGAGGTAGACTTCTGTGAAGAAGTTAAAGAAAAGGGAAGTATATACGCGTCGGAATCGACGACAAAGGTTCCAAAAGTCAATTATCCTGTAGTCATCATTTCGTGACCTAAAAATAATGAAGTTGGAGTACAAGTGACACCAAATATCATAATTCAGAAACCTGCAGTCTTTGCTTATAAGGATAACAAAAAGGTCCTCTGAAATTATGATTGTAATGTGACAATCCTAGGAAAGGAGGATTTGGCCAGTGCTTCAAAAGTGGATCAAGATGCAGGTTCTTATACGTATAGTGGAAGACGCTACGATTTGATAAATGCCCGAACAGAACCGATAAAAGGAAAAGTCTTGAAAGTGGAGCAAAGGAAGGGAAAAGGAGCCAAACTTGAGCCGCCAATTAATGAGCCAGTAAAAGAAGAAGAAGCCAAGGAATTTCTGAAGTTTTTGAAACATAGCAAATATAGCATTGTGGAACAGCTGCATAAACAACCAGCTCGCATATCTGTACTAGCTTTACTCTTGAGTTCAGAAGTACACCGAAGTGCATTTATGAAAGTATTAAATGAGATGTACGTGGCTAATGATATTTCAGTCAACAACCTAGACCGGCTGGTTAATAACATAAGAGCTGATAAATTCATTTTCTTCAATGATGATAAAATACCACTAGGGGTATGGGATCCACTAAAGGTTTGCACATCACTACCAGATGCAAAGGGTATACATTACCTAGGGTTCTGGTCGACAATGGATCAGCATTGATCGTATTGCCCCTATCCACACTTAATAGGTTACCTGTGGATAGTTCACACATTAAGGTATGTCAGAATATAGTAAGGGCATTTGATGGCGCAGAAAGGAGAGTCATGGGAAGAATCAAAATACCTCTGTTGATTGGCCCAACTACTTATGAGGTGGACTTCCTAGTAATGAATATCAAACTTTCCTACAATTTTTTGTTAGGGAGACCTTGGATACATTCGGTAGGGGTTGTACCTTTATCACTACATCAAAATTTGAAGCTAGTGTCAGAAGGTCGGCTAGTGACAATAAATGCTGAAGAGGATATTATTGCGGTCGTAACCAGTGATGCGTCATACTTAGAGACAAATGATGAGACAGTTGAATGTTATTTCCGGTCTTTGGATTTTGTGAATGCAACATTTATTATCGAGGAGAATAGGATTCCGGTGCCGAAAATATCCAAAACTACAAGGATGGGTCTAGAGTTGATGGTAGGAAGAGGAGCATTACTGGGAAAAAAACTAGGGAGACTTCTTCAGGGAAGAGTTGAGGTTCTAATATTGAGGGACAAGCATGACCGTTTTGGCTTAGGGTATAGGCCTGATGCAAGACAAAGAAGGAAGGAGTTAGAGAAGAAACAAGAAAGAAAAAGAGCATGTTTAAACGGGAATGAGGTCAAATGCCTATGAACTTTCCCTACATATCCAAAACTTTTGTATCGGGAAGGATTATTCATCTCGAGTGAAAAATGCCAAGAGAAGAAAGTATTGAAGAAATGTTGGGAAATGTTCACATTAAAGCCATATATGAAGAAACAACTGAAGGAGGGACCTTGTTAGATATCCGCCCTTATGAACCGGGGAGTGTGCTAAACAATTGGACTGTAGAAGAAATTCCTATAGTTTTTAGAGCTTACTCAGAGTAATGTTCAGAACACTCTTATTACTTTTAGCCTAGAAATGATAAGAACGCCTCTGTGAAATAGGCTCATGCCTAAACATTATTATTTTAATGAAGTGCATATTTGCATTCATTTTGGAGTAAATATTCTTTCATTCTTTTCATACAAGTAATTATTTTACATTCTTCCATTCTTTTGAGATTTTCTTCCAAATTATTCTTTCATTCCATTCATAATCTTACTGTACAAATAATTATTCTTAAATTCATACATTCTTTGTATATTCTTTTGTACCTACAATAGGTCCTTGGATATCAACGACATGAGTGGCGTCGCTACAGACTCGGAATTTCCTTTTGAACAAGACATATGTTTAGAGGGATCCCAGGACTTTGAAGATGACGTAGACTGTGGCTTCTCTCTGGACTTGTTGAGGATGGTAGAACAAGAGGAGAAACAAATCCTACCTCACAAGGAGTTAATAGAAATTGTGAGCTTAGAAGAGGGAAAAGAGGTGAAGATTGGAACTGACATTACCACAAAGACGAAGCGATACCTCATTGAGTTACTCCAAGAATCTAAAGATGTCTTCACATAATCATACCAAGATATGTCCGGGTTAAGTACTGACATTGTAGTACACCGTTTTCCTATAAAAGAGGATTGCAAGCCAGTTCAATAGAAACTCCGAAGGATGAGGCCTGATATTGTGCTTAAAATAAAAGAAGAAGCAATTCGATGCTGGGTTCTTACAAGCAGTCAAATATTCAGAATGGGTAGCCAACATTGTCCCAGTCCCTAAAAAAGATGGGAAAGTACGAATGTGTGTGGATTATAGGGATTTAAACAAGGCCAGCCCAAAAGATAATTTTTCATTGCCTCATATTGACACTTTAGTGGATAATACGGCATGCTACTCACTGTTTTCCTTTATGGATGAATTTTTTGGATAAAATCAAATAAAGATGCATCCCGAAGATAGGGGAAAGACCATATTCATAACCTTGTGAGGAATGTTTTGCTATAAAGTGATGCCATTTGGATTAAAAAATGCGGGAGCAACGTATCAAAGAGTCATGGTAACATTGTTTCATGACATGATGCACAAGGAAATCGAGGTTTATGTCGACGATATGATTGCAAAATCCAGAATAGAAAAGGAACATGTGCAGGTCCTGAGAAAATTGTTCTTAAGATTGAGGAAGTTCTAGCTCAAGCTTAATCCAGCAAAATACACTTTCGGAGCTAGGTTAGGAAAGCTGTTAAGCTTCATAGTCAGTGAAAAAGGAATCGAGATCGACTCAAATAAAGTCAATGTGATACGAGATTTACCTTCATCACGCACTCAGAAGGAAGTTCGAGGTTTTTTAAGAATACTGAATTACATTGCCCGGTTCATTTCACAACTAAGCAAGAAATGTGATCCCATATTTTGTGTTCTGAAAAAACATAATCTAGATGTATGAGATGAAGAATGTCAAGAAGCTTTTGATAAGATAAAACAGTATTTGTCCAATACCCCAGTACTGCCACCACTTAGTCCGGATAGGCCACTGATATTGTATTTAATAGTGTTTGATAATTCCATGGGATGTGTGTTGGGCCAACATGATGATACAGGAAGGAATGAAATGGCGATATACTATCTCAGTAAGAAATTCACTAGTTGTGAAACTAGATACTCGTCTATTGTGAAATTATGTTGCGCCCTGATCTAGACAACTCAGAGACTGAGGCAGTACATGTTGTCCCATACGACTTGGCTAATTTCAAAATTAGACCCATTAAAGTATATAATGGAGTCGACTGTTTTGAATGGAAGGATGGCCAGATGGCAGATTTTGCTTTCTGAATTTAACATAGTTTATCTGAGCCAGAAGGCTGTAAAAGGGAGTGCAATAGCTAATTTTCTAGCTAGTAGAGCCTTGGAGGATTACGAGCATTTGAATTTTGATTTTCCGAACGAGTACTTGGTGTATGTGGCAACCACTGAAGAAAATTCCCAAGAGGGTCACATTTGGAGGCTAAATTTTGACGGAGCCTCAAACGCTGTGGGCAATAGAATTAGGGCAGTCTTAGTATCCCCAAATGGAGATCATTATCCTATTTCTAGCAAATTGGATTTTGACTGCACAAACAACATGGTAGAATATGAAGAGTGCATTATGGGCATCTGTGCAGCCATAGAATGTAAAATCAAAGTGCTAAAGGTATATGGGAATTCTGCATTGGTGATATACCAACTCAAAGGAGAATGGGAGACAAGAGATCCCAAATTAATTAGTTATCTAAAGCTGATTCTCGAATTCATTGATGAGTTTGATGACATTATTTTCTACTATCTCCCACGAGATAAAAACCAGATGGCTGATGCATTGGCTACTCTAGCTTCCATGATCAAAGTAAACAAACTAGAAGACATGAAGCATATCCATATGAGAATTTATGAGACCCCAGCTCATTGCTACAGTATCAAGGAAGAGGAAAATGATGATCATCTTTGGTACCAAGATATACTGTAATATGTGAAGAATCGGACTACCCTGACTAGGCAACGGAGAATAATAAGAGGACATTGAGGAGACTAGCCATTGACTATGTCTTAGATGGAGAGATTTTATACAAAAGGGGAAAGGATCAGGTACTATTAAGATGCATGGACGCTGTGGAGGCTAAGAAAATCTTGGAGGAAGTTCATGAGGGTATCTATAGAACACATGCCAAAGGTTTCACAATGGTTAGACAGATTATGAGATTCGGGTACTACTGGTCCACCATGGAAGGAGATTGCATCAATTATGCCAAGAAGTGCCATAAATGCCAAATTTATGGAGACAAAATACACGCACCTCCTTCACCTCTTCACATTATGACTTCTCTATGGCCTTTCTCCATGTGGGGTATAGATGTCATCGGGCCAATATAGCTGAAGGCTTCTAATGGGCATCGTTTCATCTTCGTGGTCACTGATTACTTCACTAAATGGGTGGAAGCAACTTCATATGCTAATGTTACAAAGTCAGCAGTTAGAAAATTCTTGAAAAAGGAGATCATATGTTGATATGGAATCCCTGAAAGAATCATATCTGACAATGCATTGAATTTGAAAAATAGCACAATAGCGGAGGTCTGCAGTCAATTCAAGATTAGACACCATAACTCATCACCATATCGCCCAAAAATGAATGACGCGGTGGAGGCGGCCAATAAAAATATCAAGAAAATTGTGGGGAAAATGACTAAGACTTACAAAGACTAGCATGAGAAATTACCATTTGCCCTCTTTGCCTATCGAACATCTATCAAGACCTCCACCAGGGTAACGCCTTTCTATCTGGTTTATAAGATGGAGACAGTTTTACCCATTGAAGTCGATATTCCTTCTCTCCAAGTATTGGCTGAGCTAAAGTTTGATAAAGCAGAATAGATCCAATCTCGATATTATCAGTTGAACTTAATAGAAGAAAAAATGCTAAAAGCTATTCACTACAGTCAAATGTACCAAAAACGAATGATGCGAGCCTACAATAAAAAGGTTCGTCCCAGAGAATTCCATGAGGGGGACCTGGTGTTGAAAAAGATTCTTCCTCTACAAAAGGATTTTAGAGGGAAATGGATGCCAAATTGGAAAGGACCTTATGTGGTACAAAAGGCCTTTTCTAGAGGAGCATTGATTTTGAGTGAGATGGATGGTAAAAACTTGTCTAATCCTATAAATTCAGATTTAGTCAATAAGTACTTCACCTAAAGAAGGAGAAGGGACCAAGGTGAAAACCCGCAAAGGGCGCTTTAAGACCAAAGGGGATTTGAGTTGAAAACCAGAAAAGGGCGGCTCAAATTTTGATCAAAATGGAGCATGAAGTGATCTTGCTATACCTAAATCAACAGGAAAGGGAATGCAACATCTGGGGCATCAACAAAATGCTCTAGATCTCCTAAACACATGTCAAATTCAAAACGGTTTTTAAAAAGTTGGTACAGAGAAGTTCAAGCTGCGATATATGGGGCACCTAATCATCATATTACTTATATTGAATTTACTATTCTTGGAATACTTTATTCTTTTCAAGATACGTGTTCCCAATCAATTCCCTTTTACCATCCTCGATAATTTATTCATTTCGAGTTATGCTCCAAATCAATTCTATTCTTATCCATGTGTTATGATTTTTTGCAAAGCATATTGCATTGGAATAATGATTAATAGATTAACAATACTTTCACAAAGGAAGTTTTGCATATTATTCTAGAAGTTTTTAAATAATACAAGAACCTGAAACAGGACTATTGTTTAGAACGCACCAGGTTTAAATGTTGGAAATATCTGTGAAGGAATAACCTAAATTAAGACTATCCATTCAGATTTTGTTGTCAAAATATTGATTGAACAAAATGACAAGATATCATGTCGGTGATAAAGCTTCAATGAAAAAACAAGCAAAAATAACCAAGTAATAAGAGGAGGTTTTTCTTGATGAAGAAAATTCTACAATTGTGCATAAACATCTTGTCACGATACCCTGGGAATGGTATAAAAGACCAAAGAAATTCACATATTGTATCATTGAGTTGCAGTAGGAGAGGATTGAGAAAGAGCTAGATCTTATACCTCTGGGTTACAGTGGGAGGAAGATAGTACAAATCTTATGTCCCAAAAATACAGTGGATTGAACCTTGAAATTACAGTGGGGGCAATCTGATTAAGTAAAATACGAGTGTTTCTTTAGAGATACCAGCCGGCCAAGATGGCGTTATAACATGTCGGTGATAGAGCCTTAATGAACAACGAGTAATGACAATTCAAACATTAAGGGATCATTCTCATGACATTCTACATTCATTCATACACATCTAGTTAGGAGATTTTGATTCATTCCGATCATAACATCCTAATCACTAGGCATAAATAGGCCCATGAAATGGATTCTACAGGTCATGTTCCCCAGAGAATAGATCAGTGAAACCACAAATCCTATACTGCTGAAGTTGCAGTGGGATAGATTAAAGTCATTATGGCAAATCTTATCTCCCTAAAGTTGCAGTGGAGCAGATTAAAACCAATAATCCTATCTCTCTGAAGTTGCAGTGGAGTGGATTGAAGTTACTAGTCTTATCTCCCTAAAGTCGCAGTGGAGCAGACTGGAAATAGTGAATCTTATTTTCTTGAAGTTGTAGTGGGATGGATTGAAGTCATTATAGCGAATCTTATCTCCCTAAAGTTGCAGTAGAGCAGATTAAAGCCAATAATCCTATCTCCCTGAAGTTGC
>JABEZY010271829.1:0-14267 GCA_013467495.1 Gossypium gossypioides | reverse complement strand
TATCATGTCACAATTTGAATGGAACTCACTCATGAAGCTAAGGCTTTTGACTTAGAAGATGGATGGAGCCAAAAACTACCTTCTTAGCTACTCAGCTTGTTACTATAGTAGAGTGCCTCTAAACTACTTTTTTCTCCCTTTTTTTTAACACACTCTTACTTAAACATACTTTTCTAATCAACAACACAATGAAGCGAACAAAATGTTGTTCACCTATTCGACAATTTTAAGCATTGGAGTGTTGGAGTATTTCATGGAATTTCTTTGATTTTTCTCTTGATTTTACTTCAACTTTGTCATTTTATTTGTTATTGAGTATTGCCATTTCATTGAACTCAACTTTAAGAATCTCTAAGTTTATTACAAGAAACTTACTATAAACTAATTATAATAGGAATTAGGACATTCTACTTTTAAGGGTCACTTTTCAAGCTACTATCCTAAGCTAAACTCACCTAATTCACTGTCACAATTTTTTGGGTTTAGTGAAAAATTAACCTCCTTATTGAAAATCATAAGCAAAAATATACTGATCATAGTCTAACAATCTTTGGCATTTATGTATGTTATGGCAAAATGAACGACAAAATGAACAAAAATACTAAAATGAACATACTTAACTAAATATCTAATGCATCCTATATGCACAACACACCCCAAACCTAAGGGATGCATTGTCCTCAATGCATGAACAGCGAAGAATCATAAATGCAAAAACATATATATACAGAAAATGATATGATACAAATAATGAAGGCATGATGGAATGAAAAGAGAAACAAATGGCATAAAAAATTGAATGCTTGGAGTGAAAATTTGTTACTTTAATTGGAGCGAGTGGATTTGCGCGCAACATGCTTGTAGTGCATCCTCCGTTTCAATGAATAGATTGTCACATCATCCTTTGCATCATCAGATTTGGTGAGGTCATCATTAATCCTGTTGATCTCACAATCTTGCTCTGTCATTTTTTCAGTTGATGGAGGTGGGACAAATGCAATGCCATCCGCAAGTGGTGTAGAAGGTGGGTTAGTTGTTTCTTCACTATCATTATCAGATGCAATACCAACTGATTCAGTCTTGTCATCCTCCACAAGTTCCTTTGCTTCTTGTCCTTCATTAATAGGGTTTGTAAGTGTAAGGTTTGTCTCACTGGCCTCTACTTCACCTTCCTCTTCATCTACATCTGAGTGCAATTTCTTGGGAAAGCTAGGAAATGCAGGCATAGGCTTGGTGAAATTCTTTTGCAAGAACCTCTTTATCGTAGTGTCTCTCATTTCCACATTGGCCCAGAATATGGCCATTTATTCTTGTGCCCGTGCCAAGTCTATAGCAATCTTCAGTTGCTGGGTCTTAAATAAAGTGAACCGCTTTTGCAACTTTTCGAATGAAGTGAGCACTTACTACTCAAAAACACTATTTGAGGTGGAGGGGGTTGTTGTGGCACAGGTTGGGGTAGAAGTGGTAGAAGCAAAACTAGAAGGCGGATGTCATGGCAAATCCTCCCTTGAAAACTTCACAACAATTTGCTTCGTAATGGCGCCTTTGTTTGGAGTAACATCTTTATTGGCCTAGATAGAGACATTCACATGCTGGCACAACGTGGTGATGAGAGAGGCAAAATTAAGGCTCTCTGCATTCTTCTGGGTGCACTAGTGGACTTCTTTGAATATGATTTTTCCCACATTTATCTTCCTTCTTTTTATGATGGAATGGAGCAGCAACATCCTCTCCTTAGAAATCATGGAGTTATGAGTGGAAGGAATTAGGTGTGTTTGAAGGAAATGGTACCAAACCCTACAGCTGGGTTTCAAAGAGGCTCTATCCACGGTGTAACAGTCCTATCTTGACACCATCCACTTAGTACCTGCTACACATAGGTCTTGAAGAACTTGATTTAGACCATTCGTAGTGATTGTAGCAGCAAACTGGTTATGCTCATCTTGAACAGTAGAAAGGTCGTACTACGTATTGATGGTATCTTCATCAAATAGCACCAAGGCTCCCTACACATAAATAAAAGCATTGTTGGGAGAAGTAAGATGAGCATAGAACTCACAAACCACCTTTGTCAAAACACCCTCTGGATGCAAATAGAAAATCTGTCAACCATGTTGTTTTACCATAGAAGAAATAGACTCATCATATCCCACAAAAGGCTCGTCTCGAAAAAAGAAGCCTTTTCTCATGCAAAAAGGACGCTTGGAGATATTGTGCATGTACTGGTCTTCTGCTATTTGTTGAAAAATGTGCATGGTAGTAGAGCAGATGGTTGCAGAGTAAAACATTTTACCATTAGGAGAAGGTAAAGCAAATGGTAGGTGCAAAAAGTGAAAACTTGTAGAAGTAAAAAAATTACAAGTTTGGAGAAAAAGAAAACTTAGGTTACCTGTAAAAGAAGATGAAATGATTAGGGCAAAAGAAAAATAACACGGCGAAAAAGTAATGGGGTGACGTAGGCGAGTGGATGAACAGTAATGATGGCTTAATTGTGGTGTGATTGAAATTAAAGGGAAAAGAAAAAAGAAAAAATATATATATGGAAGGCCAAATATTTGGGAAATAACTGCTGATGGGCCAAAAAGTAATGTAGGGTCTGAACCCTCTATTACCATAAAAAATGCAAATACCTAGAAGACAAAATAAAATTTATATAAACCAAATAAATGAAATAACTAGGAGAAATAAAAAATCGGCAAAAATAAAAACAAAAAGAAATCATCGAGACACTGAAGTTAAACATCTTAGAGATCAATGAACTGTTTATCTTGAGTCACAGGAGCACCCTAGTAATGCTTCAAGCTTTGCCCATTGACTTTGAATGTGATCCTAATCTTAACATCTTTAACATCCACAAGTCCATGAGGATATACATGGGCTACTTCTAAAGGTCTTGACCAGCGAGATTTTAATTTGCCCAGAAACAATTTGAGCCTAGAGTTGAATAACAACACCTGCTGTCTGGGTAAAAAATGTTGTGGCATAATCCTTTTATCATGCCATCGCTTGGTCTTTTCTTTATATAGTTGAGCATTCCCGTATGCCTGAGCTCAGAATTCATCCATTTCATTCAGCTCTAATAATCGTTTATGTCCAGCAGTGATCCAATCCATGTTCAACTTCTAAATAGCCCAAAATGCTTTATGTTCTAGCTCAACAGGTAGATGGCAAGGCTTCCCATAAACCAGCTTAAAAGGTGACATCCCCAATAGTGTTTTTAATGCAGTACGATAAGCCCACAAAGCTTCATCCAGTCTGGATGACCAATCCTTGTGTGTTGGGTTCACCACTTTCTCCAAAATCTGATTCATTTCTCTATTAGAAACTTTAGCTTGGTCGTTTTTTGGGGATGATATGCCATGGCAATCTTATATTTCACCCCATACCTATACAAGGCATTAGCAACAAATTTGCAATCAAAATGAGAGCCTTCATCACTGATAAGTGCACAAGATGTACCAAATCTTATGAAGATATTTCTATGCAAGAACTTCATCACTGATTTGGCATCATTAGTAGGAAGAGTTATAGCTTCAATCCACAATGATACGTAGTCAACTGCCACAAGTATGTATAAATTTCTCCAATAGGGTGGAAATAGACTCATAAAGTCTAGTCCCCACACATCAAACAACTCAATATCAATGATATTTTATAGTGGCATTTCATGCATCCTAAAGAGGGTGCCCGTCCTTTGACAATAATTGTAACACCCCAAACTCGGCCTAGACGTTATAGTCGAATCTGGCGTGTCACATTGAACTGCTTTTCGAAAACCATGTTTTCATTAAAACCCTTCTTCAAAATTTCAAACTTCTTGTCTTAAATATTTGTATAAAACCTCAGTTTGCATTTGTTTATTTTCAATCGAGGTTTATTAAAAAGTTATTACCTTCAAAACCTTATTGTTGTGGAAGCTTAATTTAAAGAAAATGATTTATGAAAACGTGATATTTAGAAATTGAGGTGCGAAAACGTAGTGTAAAAAAAATAGTTATTGTTTTGGAAAACCGTGTTCTACTTCTAGCAGATATAAATCACAATCACATCAAAACCCAAATTTAAAATCCAGAAATTATAGAGGCCTACAACCCAAATCAAAATCAAATTGCTTAAGTCAATGAGCAAAACAGAATAAAACATAAGTAGTTGTGTGGCCTTCTCCGAGTCCCTCGCAACTCCGAACCGTCTAACGCTGGGGATTGAAAGGTTAAGAACGGGGTGAGTTTATGAAAACTCAGTGTGTAATCCCTTTATTTAAGAAACATAATCAGTCAAGGCTTGAGCCCCTTGACAGTAATAGTATAATGTGGGCCTTAGCCCAATACAGAAACAGTGTGGGCCTAAGCCTGATACAATATCAATATGGTGCAAGTATGCACACCCATCCTAATCCAGCCAACACACCACCCGTACCAACCCAACACACCATGTGGGGACAGAGTCGACCCACCCAGCCCTCACACCAATATCGCAGCATAGCTGCTAGTAGTAATAATGCAACAGAGCTGGTAGTAGCCAGAATGGCTAAAAGCCGTAAAAAAGATAGCTATAAGCTATAAACAGAATGACTACAAGCCATAAGTACAATAATATGATTGCCACAAAGCCATCAGTAGCAGTGATATGATAGGCACACAGCCATCAGTAACGGTAAAATGATCGGCACAAAGCTATCAGTAATGGTAACATGATCAGCACAAAACCATCAGTACCATCGCAGCAAAGCTGCCAGCAGCAGTATCGCAGCAAAGCTGCAGTAAAAGTATATGTGGCCAAGCTACCAATAACAGTGATTGTGGCAAAGCCACCGGTACAGTACTTCCTCAATAACAGTATCCCAACCCCATGCAGTATGTCGTGTGTGCAGAATGCCATGCTCAGAATCAGTTATTCAAATCACAGACAAATCAATCATACCAAACACAGACAAATCAATCATTTGACCTCGAGGGGCAAAATAGTCATTTACCCACCAAGGCATTACGGTTATTTTACCCTACAGGGGTATTACGATCATTCTACCCTAGAGGGGTATTACGATCATTTTACCCTACAGGGGTATTACGATCATTTTACCCTACAGAGGTATTACGGTCATTTTACCCTACAGGGGTATTACGGTCATTTTACCATATAGGGGTATTACGGTCATTTTATCCTACAGGGGTATTACGGTCATTTTACCTTATAGAGGTATTATAGTCATTTTCCCACGAATCACACGTAGGGCTCACCACTGGAGCGATGGCACGCCCGTGTGGTCTTAAACGCCGTGTTCACGACTTTTCGGCTTTTTCTAATTTGCAGTTGAGTGTGGGTGTGATTACACACACTCTTTCGGCTTTACGACGGTAATATTTTACGGTGTACAGTTTCACACCTGAATACGAACTCTTTCTTACAGCCCACGAGAACCATTAAACAAGGTATTTATCAATCGCTTGACAATAGGATCTCAACCTTCCTTGATAGTTATCTGCATATAAAGCGAATTTAGTAATCAAGATTGCTTATACATATTGGTTGAATCTATGGTTATTAGCCTAAAGAAAACACAAACCCCAAACAAGGGAAAAGCATATTCGGCCAATACCAACCCACGATAACATATTCCAATTCAGATCATTCACTGCGAGCAGTATTACTTTCGGTCAAGAACGAAAGAGAAGGGTCCAATCGTTTCTACAGCACTAGAGAACTCATCCACTCCTCACAAATTCCTTAAACCCGAAAGAACACCATAACAAAGTTAACAAAAAGAAGATAAGAATCGACATCTAAGGAAATAAAAGAGAAAAGCCAAAAGAGTAGAGATGCAAGGACCTACCAATCGATAATCTGCCAAGGAAACTATTTGAGTGACAGGGAAGAGAAGTTAAAATCGAGAGGAAGATGAGATGGTCATCCAACATGGCTTGAGAGAGAGGGAGAATAGAAGAGAATCGACAATCAAGGACAAGGGAGAAGATTGATGGCACAAACAATATTCGGCTAACAAGGGAGGAAACGTTCGGCTACCCAAAACCAAAAATAAGTAAAGGCAAAGTACCAATGAGGGAGAGAAAGGAAGTTAATTCAGAAAAGAACGATAAGAACAAAAACCTAATTACCCGAATGGACACTAATGGTACTCGGCTACCAAAACACACAATACACAAAAAGGAGAAAAATAACACAACAAGAGGTAAACGTTTTTGAAATGGAGAGCAAAAATGGACAACCTCTTTTGGCACAAGAATAAAAGTCCTATAACCGAATTTGCACCATGCGAAACCCACTTTCAGCCAACTACTACTACACCCCTAATTCCACTGCCCAAATCTCTCAACACCCTTAATTTGAAACACTTTCAAACTCCTCCAAATCCTTATCCCATGAATCACTCCCCCAAGACCAATTCTACAACCACTTGAGCAGAATCCCACTACAAAACAACCACTAGGCGTCACAACTCCAAAATAAAACCTCCCTTGCTCATCCCAAGACTTGAACCTCAAACCTCTTACCAACTGTAACGCCACCTTGCCACTGGACCACCCACTCTCTTTGTGTCACCTTTTTCTGCATTTTATTCTTAAAGCCTACTTACTTACTCCCAGGGTTTTATTCACCTAAAACCAAAAGTTTTGCTACAACCCAGGTTTGAACCCAAGACTTCTCCAATACTTCTCAGGACCCTTAACCACTAAAGCAGACATACTTTCGTGTTATTCACTTGCACAGCTAAAATATCTAAGAGTAGTCTCCTATCTGCTTCCAAGCTCAAGGCCCAATACTTCTAGGCCTGAAATTCGGGGCGTTACAATGATCACATGCCTGGTAAAATTCATGAGCATCCTTGAACATGTTCAACCAATAAAAGCTAGATTGGAGAACTTTGGTAGCAGTTCCCTTGCCTCCAAAATGTCCTCCGTAAAGAGATGAATGACAATGTTGCAAAATGCTTTGAATTTTGTCATCAGGGACACTTCTCCGAATTATTTAATCAACACAATGTTTGAATAACAAAGGCTCATCCCAATAATAGTGTCTAGCATCATGATGAAATTTCCTTCTACTTTGGCTATTGAGATTAGCGGGCATCAACCCACTCACTAATAAGTTCACGATATCGGCATACCAAACTAATGCCATGGCAACTAACAATTGCTTGTTTGGGAAGTCTTCCTTAATGATTTGAATATTGTCATCTTCAAGTCTAGCTTCCAATCTCGACAAGTGATCAGCCACTTGATTCTCAGTCCTTTTTGTATCTCTAATATCTAGACCATATTCCTACAGCAAAAGCATCCACCAGATCAACCTTGGCTTGACATCTTTCTTGTTCACCAAATACTTTATAGTAAAGTGGTTTGTATAAACTGTGACCTTGGTACCAACTAAATAAGATTTGAATTTATCAAATGCGAATACCACAGCTAATAACTCTTTTTAAGTGGTGGTTTAGTTGAGCTGCTCATCTGTCAGGGTCCTGCTTGTGTAATATATAGCATGAAATACTTTGTTTTTCCTTTGCCCCAACGCTGCACCTACACCTCCCAACGCCTTCTTAGATCTCCTCAGAACATTTAGCAACTTGACCTCTTAATCAGGTGTCAATTTTATAGATATAACTATTGGCAGGGTGATGTTGTCTCCCAAGTAGGCATCCTTTAAATGCAATGGCAAAAGATTTAACTCTAGTGTGGGAGGCACCTCTATAGAAAGTTTAGTAGGTTTAAAAGAATGATCTGATAAATCCAAGGATTCAAACTTCTTCCTTGGTCTATCCATCAATTGCTTGGTCTCCATGATTTCACCGAGTTTTACAAGCGTTTCTACTTCACTTAGCTCAAATAGATCTTCATCATCATCAAAATTGTTGTGAAAAAATTTTGCAAACTCCTCCTCAGCTACTGTTTCAATCAACCCAATGGCATGACACTTCACATTTTCATCGATGCATTTCAAGGCATCGAATACATTGAAAGTAATTTGCTGATCATTTACCCTCACTATTAACTCACCTTTTTG
Organism: Gossypium gossypioides; assembly: GCA_013467495.1. Lineage (NCBI taxonomy): Eukaryota > Viridiplantae > Streptophyta > Magnoliopsida > Malvales > Malvaceae > Gossypium > Gossypium gossypioides. Next base: position 6,251 of record JABEZY010271829.1, on the reverse strand, counting down.
CGCAACAATTAACGTTCTACCTATAGCAAGAAAAGGTCTTCCAAAAATAATCAACACATCTTTGTCAGCCTCACATTCTAAAATAATAAAATCAACTGGAAAAATAAATTTATCTACTCTTACCAGTATGTCTTCAATTTTACCAGTTGCAGCGTGACTATGGTGGGTCTTGCCTTACCAATTGCCAGCTTCCTAAAGATGGACATAGGCATTAAATTTATTCTTGCTCCTAAATTACATAATGCCTTAGCAACATAATAATTTCCAATTGAATAAGGGATAGTAAAACTCTTTAGGTCCTTCAATTTTGGAGGTGTGGCCAGGCCGTGGGGACATTCGAAGTGGGGACATATGGTCGTGTCCTGTCCCATGTCTGTGCCCGTGTAACTCACTGACTTGGGTCACACGGCCAAGCCACACGCTCGTGTGCCAGGCCGTGTGCTAGGCCATGTAACAGCCTGACTTGTAACCCTTTTAACACTATAGGGGACAAACGACCATACTGTCCGGCTGTGTGTCACACATTCCTGAGACAGACGCCAGTGTCTCTGCCCGTGTGGATGAAAAATTGGCCATTATCAAGCCATTTTTCTCACCCATTCTTACATGTACCTACAATCAAATTTGTACCATTCAACAAGCCATCAAAATACATCAAGACCATGCATAATCAAGCTATTCAAATATGGTATATAAGCACACAACTAATATGCCCTATAGGCACCTCAAAAACAACATTTAAGCATATATAGCCATATGCATCATTTAACCAAGATCTAACACTTTGTTCACCTAAAAATTTCACATCTACAAGTACCAAAACTACCATATGACAAATAGCATCATAACTCATTCATGCCAATCACATTTCATACTAAAATGACTATACTTACTTCCATAATCTACACATCCACAAAACTACTATTTCAACCATTATAAGGCCATATACAAATAACAACATGTTCAACCATTTCAAACACTTAAAATACCAAATTCACAAGCCAAAACACATAGGCCAAACATTAACCAAAATACCTATACATGTCATTATAACCAAGGCTTAAAAACGTCAAAATCTACCTGTATAGCCGATGGATAGTGTGATAGTCTCCGACGACTTTCCAACCCGAACGAGCCTTCGATTAACTACAAAACACAAAAAAATAAACACAAGGTAAGCATGCCACTCTTAGTAAGTTCGCAAAATATGTAATATAAATATTTCATTCATAACACATTCTCATGTCACACATAATTCAATCCAACATAATAAAAGCTAATACTTAGCTTAAACATATGACTTTATGACATTCATTGTCACACTAATACAAAATTCTTATCTTCTACAATAGTAAGGTAAATCATATTGAAACTCTTACCGAAGCTCATACGAAGTACTAACACGATGGTTGACACCACCCCTTTCCATAATTTGATAGTCGAAGCTACCTCTTTTCATAATTTTGATGGTCGTCACCATCCCTTTTCATTGTTGATGGTCATCACCATCCCTTTACATAATTTGATAGCCAAAACTATCCCTTTTCATGATTCGATACCCGAAGCCATCCCTTTTCATAGTTCGATAGTCGTCACCATCACTTTTCATAATCGATGGTCTTCATCATCCCTTTTCATAATCGATAGTCGAAGCTATCCCTTTTCATATTAGATAGCCGAAGCTATCCCTTTTCATTCGTCAATGATCGCCGATACGCCTTTGGATTTTTCTGTTAAAACACAATTTAATATCATCCAATAATAGCATTTAAATTATAAATGAAAACACTATTTAAACGTACGAACTTACCTCGCCAATACGCGGTCTATCTTGATCTAAAGGAATAGATTCAGCTCAATTCAATACTTATTTTATTCAATTTAACCCAAACTCATATTTTAGTAAAAATACATTTTTGCCCTTATCATTTTGATTTTTTTTCAATTTAGTCCCTAGCTCATAAAAATAGAAATTCATGCTTAACCCACTATAGCTGAATTTCATATAGGTCCTTAGTAAACCCTATATTTCCTTTATTTCACAAATTCACCATGTATAATTTCTATTTTTTAATTTAATCCCTATTTGAAACTTTCATCAAAAATCACTTAACAAAAGTTGTTCATCTAACAATAACTAACCATTTTCTTCCATCAAACACCAAAACTCATATACATTCATTAATGGAAAAACTCTAATAATTTAACAATTTTACAAATTAGTCCCTAGGCTAGCTAGATTAAGCTCAACGACTTCAAAAACATAAAAATCATTAAAAACAAGATGAAAAATACTCACATGCAATGGATTTAATGCTAGCCGAAAGTTGAAGCTTGGTTATGGCTTCCTTATGCCTTAGTTTCTGTTGATGAAGAAGAAAAGAAAGATTATATCTTTTTAATCCCCATATTTGTCCACTTAAACAAACATTGGTCTAATTACTATTTAAGGACTCATACTTTAAGGTTCTATAGCCATTTAATACATTTAGCTACTAGAACTCAACTTTTGCACTTTACGCGATTTTGTCCTTTTTATCAAATTAAGCATGCAAACGGTAAATTTTCTTAACGAATTTTTTTATACGGTAATACTAACATGCTTTAAACATAAAAATAATAATAAAATTAATTTTACCATGTTGGAATTGTGGTGTCAAAATCACTGTTTCGATCTCACTGAAAATAGGCTGCTACAACTCTCACCCTAAGGAATTTTTGTCCCCGAAAATCTTACCAGAAAAGAGGTTCGAATATTGTTTTCTTATAGCTTCCTTGGGTTCCTAGGTGGCTTCCTCTATCTCGTGACGTTGCCAAAGAACCTTTACTAAATTTATGTTCTTATTTCTCAATTCTTTAACCTCTCGAGCTAAAATTCTAATCGGTTCTTTGTTGTACGACATATCATACTGAATCTCGACATCCTTCAATTAAATAACATGCAAAGGATTAGATCGATACCATCGTAACATCGATACGTGAAACACATTATGAATCCTTTCTAATAGTGATGGCAAAGCTAGTCGATACGCTACTGGTCTTATTCTTTCGATAATCTCATACGGCTCGATAAATTACGGACATAATTTTCCTTCGTGAACGACACGAAGAATTTTCTTTCAGTGCGATACTTTCAGGAATACTCTGTCGCCAATTTGAAATTCAATGTCTTTACATTTCAAATCCGCTTATGATTTCTGACGATCTGAAGCAGCTTTCAAAATTCTTAAATCACTTTTACTTTTTCTTCAGTCTCCTTAATCAAATCAACCCTGTGAATATTTTTCTCACTAAGCTCAGTCAAATATAACTAATTTTGGCATTTACGACCATATAGAGCTTCATACGGTGCCATTTTTATGCTTGCCTGATAACTTTATTATAACGCGAATTCAAAAAATAGTAAATATTTCTCCTAGTTTCCTTCGAACTCTAATACGCAACAACGAAGAATATCCTTGAACACCTGAATTACTCGCTCGGACTGACCATCGGTCTGAGGATGGAATGCAGTGCTAAAATGCAACTGTGTACCTAGAGCTTCCTATAACATTTTCCAAAATCATGATCTAAACTGCAGATCTCTATCTGAAATGATAGAAACTGGCACCCTGTGCAATCTGACAATCTCATATATGTATAACTCAGCTAACCTCTCAAGGGAATAATCTGTATGTACCAGAATAAAATGTGCAGATTTCGTCTGACGATCAACGACAACCCAAATTGTATCTTTTTTTCTTGGAGATAGGGGTAAACCCGATACAAAGTCCATAGTAACTCGATCCTATTTCTATTCCAGTATCATCACTGGCTGTAATAATCCAGAAGGTACCTGATGTTCAGCTTTAACTTGCTAACATACTAAACATCTCGATACAAAGTCAGAAATCTCATGTTTCATTCCTAGCCACCAGTACATATGTTTCAAATCACGGTACATCTTATTCCTTCCCAGATGAAAGGGCAAGCTACCACTATGAGCTTCTTGTAAAATCCTCCGAATGAGTTCTGGGTTTTTTTGTACACAAATTCTGCCTCTAAATAATAAGCAATCATCGAGTCCAATCTAAAATTTTGAATCAGAAGTTGACTCACTTTGTGTCTGTTTAGCTATCAACTCGTCATCACACTTTTGAGGCTCACAGATCTGCTGTAAAAACATTGGTCTAGCTTTCAACTCAGCTAAAATTGAACCATCATCAGATAATGTCAATCAAGTATTCATCACTCGCAAAGCAAACAAAGACTTTCTACCTAGAGCATCAACAACCACATTCGCTTTACCCGGATGATAATCAATAATCAAATCTTAGTCTTTCAATAGCTCGAGCCATCTGCGCTGTCTCAGATTCAAATCTTCCTGTGTCATCAGATACTTCAAACTCTTATGATCAGTAAAGATATGACATTTTTCACCGTAGAAATGGTGACGCCAAATCTTCAACGCAAATGCAATAGCTGCCAGTTCTAAATCATATGTCGGATAATTCTTTTTATGCAGCTTTAACTGTCTAGAAGCATAAGCTATTACTTTTCCTTCCTGCATCAAAACACAGCCTAAATCATTCAAAGATGCATCGCTAAAAATCACAAATTCTTTACCGATTCAGGCTGAACTAGTACTGGTGCCTCGATCAACAGTGCTTTCAATTGATTGAAACTTTGCTGACATTTTTTGAACCATTCAAATTTCACATCTTTCTGTAATAATCTTATCATTGGCGTAGCTATCATCAAGAATCCCTTGACGAATCTTTTGTAATAACCAACTTATCCTAGAAAACATCTAACTTCGGATACGTTTCTCAGTGGTTTCTAATGAACAACTGTTGAAATTTTACTCGGATCAACTCTTATGCCTTTGGCCGATACTATATGTCCCAAAAAACTGAATTCTCGGAGCCAAAACTCACATTTGCTAAATTTGGCAAATAGTTGTTTATCATGCAGGGTTTGCGACACAATTCTCAAATGCTCGGCATGCTTAGACTCGTCTCGTGAATAAATCAGAATATCATCAATAAAAGCCACAACAAATCTATCTAAATACGATCTAAATATTATGTTCATCAAATCCATAAATACCGTAGGTGCATTACTTAAACCAAACGGCATCACAAGAAATTCATAATGTCCTTACCTGGTCCAAAATGAAGTTTTTAGCACTTCCAAATCTTTAACTCGTAGCTGATAGTAACTAGAACGAAGATCAATCTTCGAGAACACTGTTGCACCTTTCAACTGGTCAAACAGATCGTCAATTCGAGGAGTGGATACTTATTATTGATTGTAACATTGTTGAGCTGACGGTAATCAATACACAATCTCATCGATCCATCCTTTTTCTTAACGAACAGAACTGGTGAACCCCAAGGTGAAAAACTGGGTCCCCCTATCTATCAATTCTTGCAACTGTGTTTTTCACACTTTCAACTCTCTAGCAGCCATTCTGTAAGGTGCTATCGATATCGGTTAGCAAACTCAACTTTTCTGATCAGCAGTAATCCGAGTAACTCCTCTGGAAACACATCGGGATACTTGCAACCATTGGCACCAATTCAATTTTCAACTCAGATACTTTAGAATCTAGTACATATACAAGGTAAGCGTCGCAACCCTTTCTCACATATCTCTGCCCTGACATAGCTGAAATAATAATAAGCATCCCACTCAAACTGTCTGATTGAACCCGAAATGTCTCACCATTTTGACATTTCAATACAATAAGCTTTTGTCTACAGTTCATAATAGCATCGTGCAGATTCAGCCAATCCATACCCAAAATCACATCAAATTCATCAAATGGCAATAGCATCAGATCAGCCAGAAAACTGTAACCCTGAGTCATCAAAGGACAGTTCTTGCAAACCTTATCAACTAACACATACTAACCTAGGGGGTTCGATATTTTAACCACAAATTCAGTGGACTCAACAGGTAAATTCTTACTTGATACAAAATTCATGCATACATACGAATGGGTTGATCCTAGATCAGGCAAAGCAGCAACATCAGTGTCAAAGATAAAGAAAGTACCAGTCATAACATCTGGCGCAGAAGCTTCCTCTTGTGCGCAAATAGTGTAAGCTCTAGCTGGTGCTCGTGCTTCATATCTCACAGCAGAGTCTTTTGTTCCACCATGCCTACTACTCACATTTCTAGGATTACGAGGTGGTCAACTGGAATGACAAAAATGTGCAAGTGTACACAATCGCAACAAGTAATAAAGTGACAAGTAAATGTCGAGT
>JABEZY010271823.1:0-21400 GCA_013467495.1 Gossypium gossypioides | reverse complement strand
TCATCAGAAGAAGAATTAGGCCAAAAATTAGGATACATTCTGGGAAAATAAAACTTCCATCGAAGAGAATAGAAAAAATTACTCCCATTTACATATATAGATATTCACACACTGGACCAAAGGGTAAGCTGAAGCCTTACCACTGAACCAGCAGACTCATTCTTATCAATTATTGAGCGAAAATAATATTTAAGCCCATAGTTCAGTGATAGGGGGTTTGGACAAAAAATAACAAAAATACAAGGAAGAGAATTCGAACCAAGAACCTCACACACACAAACACAACACTCAACCTCTGAACCAAACTAATTCACTTGACAAAATTTAACAAATCAAAAACACAAATTTTTGGTGCGTTACAACTCTCCCTTCTAAAGAAATTTTGACCTCTTCTTCAAAAGTCAAATTCGGCCTTACCACAATCTCATTAACAGGCACGATATGAGATGGATCAGATCGATACCGTCTTAACATAGAGATGAGGAAAACATCATGTATTCGGTCCAACTCCGAAGGTAACTCTAACTGATAGGTAACCAACCCCGCACGTTTCAAAATCTGATATGGCCCAATGAACCTATGACTCAGCTTGCCCTTAATCCAAATCAAAGGACCTTCTTCCATGGAGATACCTTACGGAAAACTTGATCTCCTACAGCAAAATCTATGTCACTCATCATCAAATTCACATAAGATTTCTATCTATCAGAAGCTGCCTTAAGACAATCCTAAATCAATCTAACCTTATATTCAGTCTCAGAAACCAAATCCGGACCATTAATCCTCCTCTCTCCCAACTCGGTCCAACACAAAGGCATTCAACACTTACGACCATAAAGAGCCTCGTAAGATGCCATCTGAATATTGGACTAAAAGCTATTATTATACGCCGAACTCATCTAGTGGCAAAAAATCCTCCTAACTACCACGGAAGTCGATAACACAACTTCATAGTCTATCCTCCAAAATCTAAATCACTCTCTCGGATTGTCCATCAGCCTATAGATGGAACGCAATAATGAAATCCAAAGGAGTACCTAGAACCCCATGCAATTTCTTCCAAAACTGATATTTGAATTGAGGGTTTCTATCAGAGATAATCGATATTGGAACCCCATGAAGTCTGACAATCTTATAAATGCATTGCTTCGCTAGCTTCTATAAAGAATAATCGGTCCTAACCGAAAGGAACTGAGCACACTTGGTCAACCGATCCACTATGACCCAAATAGAATCCTTCTTATTGGGTGTCAAGGCTAACCCACTAACGAAGTCCATAGTTACCCCTTCCCATTTCCACAGCAAAATCTTAACAGGTTAAAGCAAACTTGAAGGTAGTTGTGCTTGACCGCCTCTGAATGTACCAACATCATGACTAAGAATCCTATACAAAATATATCAAATAGGTGGTGTCCGCAAGTATACGGGTCAAGTTGTAATATAGTTACAACGAAGTAGGTGAGTACTCCAAGGATCGTACCCAATGGAGGCGATTACTAAATTAATCCTAACCTAAGCACAAAAAGAGCTAATTAGTACTTTAAATAAATTATATTATGAATAAACATAAAGAAATATTTTTTGGTATTTTTATAAATAAAGAAAAAATAATACAAAAGGAAAAGACTTTGGGAAATTTGATGTAGAAACTAATCAGATCTGAACATGGGTGATTAGCTCACTTAGGTAATCATAACTAATTGTTGCTTCGGGTTCCCTGTTCAATCAACTAGTCGTTACCCTAGCAGGATCTCTCAATTTTCCACTAGACTAACGAGTCAACAAGAACTACTTATCTCTAGACCTCACAATCCAAGTTGCTTCAAGGCTAAGGTGTTCACGGATAGGCCATATCAATTTTGGGTTAATTCCCACCTAGATGACATCCTATGGTCATGAAGCCTAGGGTTTAAGTTCTTCCTTTCCCAAACTGTTGATCTGCTAAGAAAACCCTACAAAACAATCAATTAATCATACCTCCACTCGCTAATCCCCTATAAGAGAATTAGTTCCTCATTGATCTAAAAAACATAGTAAACTTGATGCGTAGGATAAACATTAATAATAAGTTAAGAAATGAAGGTTTAAGAGAATCCTGAATTGTACTGATTAAAGCACGAAATCGACAAAGAGTTGATCAAGTTCTACAAATTAGATCTCTCGACAAATGCAAATAGAAAAACTGAAAATAACCTAAAGCCTAAGAAAAAGGAAAAACTAAAAACTGAAATTACAAAAAAAAATTATAATGTATGAAAGTTGTCCTTTTACAAGTGTTTAAGAGCCTATTTATAGAGTTAGGGTTATCGTCGCCCTCAACCCTAGGTCAACTGACGTTCTTGTGCTTAATATTTGCTTGTGCAGACCAAAATGCCACTGGTTCATAATTACTTTTCGTACAAGACAGATGTCATGACACCTTAGTGCCTGTGTCGCGACATCGAATGCAGTATGCTCATACTTAGGGTACCTTCAGGGGTGTGTCGTGACATCTCTTGGTTGTGTCTCGACATTGAAGGTAGCCTTGGGATTCTTGTGCTCTACTCCCTATGTTGCGACATCAAACTCCTCGTGTTGTAACACAACAACCAGTATTGAGTTAGTACGCCCTCTAATGGTCTTATGAACACTCACAAAGTATATTAGCTCATCCTTAGACCTCATTCGACTCCTAAGGTCAATAAAAGAATTAAATTACACTTTTTATTGAATGTAAATAAAATTCTAAAAACTCATCTAAAACATAATAAAATTGCTCGTATTCAAACTCCTTAAATGTAAAAACTAATTTAATCTACTACACAGAATTACAACAGATCAAGCTCCCCTATACTTAAGTCATTGTTTGTCCTCAAACAAAGCAAACAATAATTAAAAGACGACCCTTGAGCAAGTATGGTACAAATGTTAGCTTTGGAGCTCATAACTGGACTTTTCATATTTGCACATAATCTTGGCATGATATATATAGATGACTTACCACTTTTGATCTCAAAAACCTAAGTTCAGTATATTACAAGGTATACAAACATTAAGGTTTTCAAATGTATAAGTCCATCAATAAATTATACAAGTAATTTGATTATTTTAGAAGAATACAAACAGTCATAAATGCAATTATTTAGTATGATGTCAATTCATAAATAAGTCTACCCAGATCAATTATTTCTCCTTCTCTCACCTTTCGTATTTCTCCATATAGGAAATCACAACATAATATAGTAACTATGGCTAGTTCACGAGTTTTTGTGCACTAATGAACGAGTCTTTCTATTTTTGTGACTTTGTCACTTTTCTTACTTTTTCAACACATCTCACTCACAAATAATTTTATTTTTCACTTACTTTTTCTATTTGTTTGATTTTTCTTTTGTTTCGCACTTTTAAGCTAGCTTTAATCACTATATCACATTAATCTTTCCTATTTCACTTTGTTTCTTACAAAATTTGTCGTACTGTATCTACTTAACCTTCAATACGTATGACTAGACGTCTATAGTGGTGCGGTTCAGAACCAAAGAAAAAAGATGGGTAAATACAAATCATCATTTTTACTCAATTTTTGTATGAAGGTTCCTCAAGAAGTGTTTTCTAGCTCAAGTATAAGTACTAAGGATGAATAAATAAGGGATAGCTTTTTGGCTCTAGGTGTGTACCAAACAATGCCTTAGGTCATACCTAGGTATCTCAATATTCACAAATTTAATCAACTAAACAATTACAAATTCAACCATTTATCATACATACTAGCATGCTTGTTTTCCTGTACTCTCTATATCATTTGGTACATTCAATCGCTAAATGCCTATTAATAGTGTAAACTTGATGCGAAAGATAAACATAAATAACAAGTCAAAATATGAAGGTTTAAGAGAATCCTCAATTGTATTGATTGAAGCACAAAACCCAAAAAGAGTTGATCAAGTTTCACAAATCAGATCTTCCAACAAAAACAAATAGCAAAACTGAAAATAACCTATAGCCTAAGAAAAAGGAAAAATTGAAAATTGGAATTACAAAGAAAATTATAAAGTATGAAAGTCGTCCATAAGAAGTGTTAAATGTTGCCATCGTCCTCAACCCTAGGTCAGCTGATGCTCTCATATTAAACATTTGATTGTACAGACCAAAATGCCCTTGACTTGTAAGTATTTCACGTACAAAAACAATGTTGCGACACCCTAGTGCCTGTGTCGCGACATCAAAGGCAGTATGCTCAAATTCAGGGTGATTTTAGGGGTGTACCGCGTCATCCCTTGGCTATGTCGCGACACCGAAGGTAGCCTCAGAATTCTTGTACTTTGCTCCCTATGTTGTGACATCAAACTCCTCATGTTGCAACACAGCAACCAGCATTGAGTTTTTATGCCATCTGATGGTCTCCTGCACACTTACTAAGTATATTAGCTCACCCTTAAGCCTCATTTGACACCTAAGGTCAATAAAAGACTCAAGTTACTCTTTTTACTGAATGTAAACAAAACTATGAAAACTTAATCAAAACATAAAAAAGTGCTTGTATTCAAGCTTCTCAAGTGCAAAAACTAGTTTAATCTGCTACACCAAATTACAGCAAATCAAACTCCCCCACACTTAAGTCGTTGCTTGTCCTCAAGCAAGGCAAAAAAAAAATTAAAAGGCGACCCTTGAGAAAATATAGTACAAATGTTAGTTTCAGAGCACATAATACATAATCTTAACATGATATATAGCTTACTTACCACTCTTGATATTAAACACCAAAATTTAGTATATTGCAAAGCATACAAACATTAAGGTTTTCAAATGTATGGATCAATCAATAAATTATACAAGTAATTTGATTATCCTATTAGAATACAAATAGTCGTAAATGTGATTATTTAATATGATGTCATTTCGTGAAGAAGTCTACCTAGGTCACATAGGGATTTTCAGCTTGTAATGTTCTGAGGCTTAGGACAGGTATAGAATTCAAGAAAAGCATCAAAATAGTTTCAAGCATGAAAATAGTTTGGCACATCTTATTGTTCCCTATTCTCCCCTCTTAGTGACCCTTACTCGCTTACTACCTTAATCTCCTTCTCTCACCTTCCTTATTTCTCCTCACAGGAAATCACAATATAATACAAAAATTATGGCTAGCTCATGAGCTCTTTGTGCACTAATGAACGATTTTTTCTATTTTTGTGACTTTTTCATTTTTTCTTTTTTCAATACATCTCACCCACAACTGCTTTTGTTTTTCAAGTACTTTTTCATCTCGTTTTGATTTTCTTTTTGAAATTTTCTTTTGTTTTGCCCTTATAAACTAACCTATAATTACTATATCACACTAATCTTTCCTATTTCACTTTATTTTTACAAAATCTGTCGTGTTGTATCTACTTGACCCTTAGTACGTATGGTAAGACGTCTATAGTCGTGCAGTTCAGGATCAAAGAAAAAGGGCAAATACAAATTAACATTTTTGGCTCGAGTTTTGCATGAAGGTTCATCAAGAAGTGTTTTCTAGCTCAAATATAGGTACTAAGGATTAATAAATAGGGTTAGCTTTTTTTGCTCTGGGTGTATACCAAACAATGCCTTAGGTTATCCCTAGGTATTTCAATATTCACTAATTTAATCACCCAAACAATCACAATTTCAACAATTTATCATACATACTAGCAAGCTCGTTTCCCTGTATTCTTTATATCATCTGGTACATTCAATTACTCAATGCCCATTTATAGTGTAATATATAGAACTTAGTAGTCTAATAATCAAAAATTTAAAATCATCAACTATTATGTCAAATTTATAGTAAATATAATCAACCTATATACATACTCCTAACCAATCACTTGTATTTCTATAAGCTCAAGTACACAATTGACAATGAAAATTAAAATTAAAATATAAAAATTAAAATAAATTTTTTATGTTACCCCCATACTATAGATAACACATTGTCCTCAATGTGTAGCCCTGAAAAGATGATGAATGAATTTACTTGAGTGATCGTGGTAGTTTCGTAAGCTATTGGTGGGTGCTTCCTCTTTTGATTGTTATGAGTTCTAGATTGTTGTGCTTTTACATGTGGGGTTCCTATATAGAAAACGTAAAACAGAAAAATAAAGCAAATAACATTTACTCTTACAAATAAAAGTTAAAACAAATTATCCTAGTAATTGCAATCTTTAAAAACAAAAGTTCAATCATCCTCGTTAAAGTCCATCTCCTCATCCTCCTCTCTTTCCTCATCATCGCTTTATTCTTGTTCTTCACTTTCATGCTCCTCCTCTTCCTACTCAATATGTGTTAGCCTGAACATATCCGGGGTATAATTAGGTACTCTAATGTTGTTTTGCCTTGCAAATTCTTGAAAAATTGGATCTGACTCTTGCATCCAGTATATCATCCAATCCATCTTTTGATGATTGCTCTCGCTAATTTCCTGTCAGGTTGTTGATTTTTCTTTCCTTTGAGATAAGGCTATAGTAGTCGTCTTCTCTTGTTGGCATTTGTTCCACTCCTTTATTTATTTTGTCTGAAGCTTTGTTTACTATGTATACAGTGTGTCTCTAATTATTTTTTGGGATGGCTTCATAGACTTCTTAGTGGACACCATCAGAATGCCTATTCTTTTGCATAAGGTCATCACTAAGTGGGGAAAGAAAACTCCTACTTTCTAGCTGCTAACGCACAGTTTCATATTTTGGTATATCCCTGTCCCGATGCATACATGTTTCTTCTGTAAAATAGCGTAAAGCAAAACCGCTCGAAAAGTATGGACATTAGAAATATTCAACACAGGAGAAATTCGAGTGCATAAAAATTGAATCCACATTTTTGCTACAAGAAACATTATTGCTTGATTAAACAAAGTTGGGATATCAATAACTGGGCGACACTTCCATTCGCCCTTTTCTTCCGTTAGATAGTTTATAACATTTTCCATATTTATGTATCTAAAGTAATATAAATTAGTTTCTTATACAAAGTCTTTATTATAAAATGGAGCATTATAAAATTCACAAATAATTCGAGGGGTAATTCGTACTTCCTTCCCTTGCACCGATACTATTTCCCAAGTGGAGTATTCAATCCTTTTAGACTCTTGGTCTCGTAAATATGTGTAAAATTCTTGAACTATAGGGACCACAGTGGAGTCTTTTGGGATCACACAGAAGCGTTCCCCTTTATGGTATCGAACCAAAGGCCAAATCTCCTAATAGAGAACCATCGACGGTCCAAATACCCTTTCTTGAATAAATGTTTTTCCCTAAAGTTCTAGAAAATATTTCTCAACATTTTGATTCAACAAATTAAAGGGGTTTGGAATCATTGATGGTTCTGGTTCATTAGTTCTCCTAACTTTCCTTAGAGGCATATTCAATAGTGTACTAGGCTAATACTAATAAACTAACAAGCAAAATTTTTAATGGAACAGGAAAAAAGATGAGTTAGAAACCCTTAACCTTGTATAACTTCTTTCTGGATTCCTTGTCATGTTGGGTTGTTATAGTTCAGTTCAGTGTTTCCCATTTTCTTCTGCACCGAATAAGATTAGAATAAGAGATTTTATGATAAAATAGTATGGAAAAGTAAAAAGGGTTTTAGGATTTTTTTTAATTTGAGATGTTTTAATAAGGTTAATGAGGGTTTTAGAGTTTAGAAGAGGTTGATAATATATTTTAGGGTTAAAATAAATGATATATTAGTGTTAAAAATAGGTTAAAACATGGTTTATGTCGTCGGGTTGCGCAATCGGGTCAGGTCAAACCTGCAGAAAATTATAGCGATGTCATGAAACATGAATTCTGTGTCGCAACATCAGAGTTCGATATTGCGACACACTCTGCAATTTAAAAAAAAAAGGTGAACTAACTTCTATGTCGTGACACAGTACCACGGTGTCACGACATCGAGATCGATATGATTATCTCGATCCATTGATTCTAACCGCAGTGTTGCGACACGAGGGTTTCATGTTGCGACACTGACTTTGTTTTAACCTAAATTTCCAATTTCCAAAGTGTCTTAGTTTCTAAACAACACAATTTTAATATAAATTAAGCTAAGTAGTTAGTTAAATATACATAAAATTAGAGTTTAATTAGAAATGTCAAGTTTTACTGCCAGATTCATCCGTTAGTTCAAGTAATGTGCACGAGGATGTTTTCCTTGAATTGCTTTTATTTGTATTTTCCCGTATCCGTCATGCCACTCCACTTTCTTCCGCTTGTCCCGCTCTTTATACTTATGCTTCCGCCTTGCACTAATCGCAGGAAACATTTTCCTTTGTTCAGGGTTATTAAGGATATTTACAAATATTTCATAACATGGTCTCCCTAATCCTTTCCTTTCTACCTTATCTTGTTGGTGACCACATTTAAAATTCTAGTTTCACTATTAATATTCATTGTTAATTCATTCTTTTTCCAGACCAATTGTGGATTTTGACGTTGCTAAGAATTATTTACCTAACAGGATAGGTATCTCATGGTCTTCTTATAAGTCTAATATTACAAAATCTGTTGAAAAGATGAAGCTGTGTATTTTGACTAACACATCTTCCAATACTCCTTTTGGATGCATTGAAGATCTTTCGACCAATTGTAGTGTGATTTGAGTATTTTTGAAGTCCCCTTGCCCGAGTTTCTCATATATAGATAAATGCATTCAATTTATGCTAGCACCTAAATCATATAATGCTTTACTAAAGTGAATATTCCCTATCTCTATAGGGATTGTAAAACTTCCCAGGTCCTTTAGTTTTTGGGGAACCTGTCTAATATAATCGCACTACATGAGGCGCTTCTGTTAACTTGCTCTATTTTTTTAATTTTCCTATGCCTAGACATGATTTCTTTTAGGAATTTGGCGTACTTAGGGACCTTTTCAATTAAATCAATAAAAGGCAAGTTAATATTTAAAATTTTAAATAAGTTTAGAAAACTTAAAAATTCATCTTCATCCCACCTTTGTTTTTCCTCAAACCATGAAGGGAATAGTACCTTTATGGTTGTGGGTTCCTTAATTGGTTCTTTCTCTGACACAACTATTGGTTCAGCTACATTTTCTGATCTTAGTTCATCATCAGCTTCTAGAGGCTCTTCATTAAGGTCATCGATGTTCCTCTAGGTTCCCTCTTGAATTGGGTTCTTTGGACTACTCAGCACTTTACCCGATTGGAGCGCGGTTACTTTCACGTACTCCTTGCCCTCTCTCCAAAGATTATCTTCAGTGTTACTAGGGATACCAGTACCAAATTGTCTCTCAATGCCTCCCATCATGCTCATCAATTAGCTCATCTGATCTTCTAGTTTAATCAATGTCTTCGCGAAATTGGAGCAGTCAAATTGCACATGTTTCACGTCTGTCCTCATTGATTACATTTTCCCCTTGATTTGATCCAAGAGTTGACCGCATACAGTATGATCATTTGGTTTGGCTCTTTCCTGAGGCTTCTGTAAATAAGGAGGTTGATAATGAGTATTCTTAACCTGGTTAGAGTTATTACTTCCTCCTTGATTTCCACCCAATCTCAGGTTCGGGTTGTCTCTCCATTTGGAAATATAAGTATTCAAATATAGATTTCCACCCATATTTCCAATGTAGTTCACATTCTCGATTGGGTTTCTAATATAATGAAAGAATGGTTTGTCTCTTCTATAGATGGACGATACACTAGACGATGACTCTATACGATTGAGTCTGTCCACTATTTGTTGGTATCTATCTTCTTGGACAGATTTTATCGTAGATATTTTCTGGCCATATGTATAGCGTTCAGTTGGCCATTGGCAAGAGTTCATTGCCTTGTTTTCTATAAGCTCATACACATCCTCACATGTCATGTTCGTTAAAGCTCCTCCTGCGACTCCATCTAATCTTGATCGTGCATGTACATCCAACCTGTTATAAAACATTTGCAGTCGTAAACATTTAGGTAGTCTGTGATGTGGGAATTTCTAAATTAATGTTTTAAAACATTTCCAAGCTTCATGAAAACTTTCTCCTTCTAATTGTTTGAAAGTTGCAATCTCCCTCCTTAGTTGAACCATTTTGCTAATAGGTAAGAACTTTTGCAAGAATTTTCCTACTAGTTCATCTCATGTCGTGAAAGATCCTAGTGTTTGCAGGTCTAACCAAGAAAAAGCATTATCTATTAAGGAGAAAGGGAACAGTCAAAAACTAATAGCGTCATCGGTAACCCCATTATATTTAAAGGTATCACAAAGTTGAAGGAACCATTTTAGATGCTGGTTTGGATCCTCCGTCATTATGCCCCTAAACTGTAAATTATTCTGAATCGTCTGGATCATTGCTGGTTTAATCTCAAAATTGTTAATCGTGATGGCTGGCATTATTATACTTCCTTGAACCATCTTTAGACTTGGTAACGCATAATCCCTTAAAGTTCTTTTGTTGCGCGTCATATGTATATTTGCAGGTAGCTGTCGTGGTGGTGGTGGATTTTCTGGGTTATTATGTTTAATTCCGTCGAACAATGGTTGTCTCGCAGTGATAAATTGCCTACAATAGGCGATGGGTTTTGCATCTACTGTTGTTGTTGTTGTTGTTGTTGTTGTTGTTGTTGTTGCTATCAACGATTCCTACAAATTATTCTTTCTAGATATGTGGTTGGCTCTATAGGTGTTCCCCTATTACGAGTCATACATTAAACCAAAATAAGAATAAAAGATGTTAACAACAATAAGAAAATAAAATCATATCTATAATTTAAATTTTTCCTAATTATTTTATTAGAATGCAATAATTAAAATCAATCTAGTGGCATTGCCTCCCCAGCAACGGCGCCAATAACTTGACCACCTCCAGACGTACCAACGAAGTAGGGGTTAGGTTGTAATATAGTTACAACGAAGTAGGTGAATACTTCGAGGATCGTACCCAAGGGAAGCGAGAACTAAATTAATCCTAACCTGAGCTAATTAGTACTTTAAATAAATTATATTACGAATAAACATAAAGAAAGATTTTTGGTATTTTTCTAAAAAAAGAATAAAATAATACAAAGGAAAAGACTTAGGGAAATTTGAAATAGAAACTGAATCAGATCTGAGTATGGGTGATTAGCTCTCTTTGGTAATCATAACTAACTATCGCTTTGGGTTTCATGTTCAATCAACTAGTCGTTACCCTAGCAGGATCTCTCAATCTTCCACTAGACTAACAAGTCAGCAAGAACTACTTATCTCTCGCCCTCACAGTCCAAACTGGTTCGGGGCTAAGGTGTTCACAGATAGGCTATATCGATTTTTGGTTAATTCCCACCTAGAGGATTTCCTAGGGTGGTCAAGTCTAAGGTTTAAGTTCTTCCTTTCCCAAACAGCTGATCCGTAAGAAAACCCTGCACAATAATCAATTAATCATAGCTCCACTCACTAATCCCCCATAAGAGGATTAGTTCCTCATAGATCTCAAAAACATAGTAAATATGATGCAAAAGATAAACATTAATAACAAGTCAAGAGATGAAGGTTTAAGAGAATCCTGAATTGTATTGATTGAAGCACGAAATCCATAAAGAGTTGATCAAGTTCCAGAAATCAGATCTGTAATGCCCCAAAAATTGATTTTTTAATTTGTTAATTTTTTTTCAAATTTAAGTGATCTGCTTCAGTGAGTAAGTGCTTTTGATTTGTGTTGGAAGTCATGGGTTCAAATCTCACTCTTGGAAAATTTTGTTATTTTTGTTTATATCTCTATCTCTGTTCATTTGACTTAAATTCTATTTTTGACCAACTTATGTTAAGAATGTGTCTACGGATTTGGTGGTAAGGAGTTAGCTTACCCTTGGGTCTTGTATTCGAATCCTACGTGAGCAATTAGAATTAATTTTTTGCAAATGTTCTTCTACGTTACACAGCTAGTGGAATTTGGATTCAAATTGAAGTCTAGGAAATCTGTTAGATAGGGATTAGGTTACTTGGGATAATGGCTATATCTTCTTTATTTTATTTTATTTTATTTTTACCCTATTTCCTTTTGGTTTGAAATTTTAAAAAAATATATTCCCAAATCTCTTCTCCACTAATCACTTTTCCCATCTTTTCTCCCCAATTTTTCCCATTCGTGTGTTTCACGTTGGTCTTCAGTAAAGAGTTTCCAAAATTCCTTTCTTTCTTTCTTCCTCTTTCTTCTCCAAATCTCTTTTATTTTCTTGATTGTGGTCACTTGTGTCATTTAATTTCTCTGGTGGACTTGTGATTGAATAGGTTGTCATTCAGCTCTCTTGTAAGTCACGTTCTTTTTCCGTTATGTAGGTTTTTCTTTTGTTATCCTTTGTTTAAGTTGGGGTTATTTATTTCTTCGCGATGGAAGTGATTTTAATTTTTTATTCTTGTGGTTGGATGCAAATGGGAGAAGATCGTGTGACGATTGGTTTTCCGGTGAATTAAATTCGTGTTAAGTTACTGTTTTGTTCGGAGGTAAGCATTTTCGCAGTGGTAGTGGTTGTTTGTTTCTGTTATTAGGTTCAACCGATGATGGCTATCAAATTAGTAAATTGAGTTTGGTAGAATTTTGGTTATTAACCCGTGTTATTTGTCAATCTAGGCATTAGAATACTCGATTTTAATCCTACATCAGATTTTGACCATGTGTGTAACGAAAAACCCAAAAACAGTGAATAACGCGAAGCCAAAAATTTCACAGTCGACGTCACACGGTCGTGTGGCAAGGCATGTGAACCACACAATTTGGGTCAATGGGTCGTGTGGGCCACACGGGCGTGTGAGAGACCGTGTGACAGGCCATGTGGGTCATATGAGCTGGCCAAGTAGGCCGTGTGGGTCATATGGGCTGTCTGAGTAGGCCGTGTGGGTAATACGAACGTGTGGGCCTAAATTCTGAAATTTTTTGTAACACCCCTAACCCATCTCTGTCTCCAAATTAGGGTTACAGGCCATTACCGATTAAACAAAAAAATTTATCACTAAAACATAAAATAAATTAATCTCATTCAAAACAACTAAAACATAAGCATTTTGTTCCTAAATCGAGCCTTCGAGGCCTTAAAAATAGCTTAGAAACGATTCAAGACTAATTTGAAACAAAATAGAAATTTTAAGAAGAAGTTTCGAAAATTGGAAAATAGGGGTCACACGACCGTTTGGCCAGGCCGTGTAACATTTGAGTAAAGGGACACACCGTCATGTCCCAGCCCATGTCCTTACTCGTGTAACTCATTGAGTAGGGTCACACGGTCGTGGCACAGGCCGTGTGACATAGCTCAAGCCGTGTAAAATTTGAATAAAGGGACACGGCCGTGTCCCAGGTCGTGTAACTCACTAACTTAGAACCATAGAATTTTACAAATGACACATGACCGTGTCACCAGGCCGTGTCTGTCACACGGCCGTGTGGCAGCCCATGTTCCAAGCCGTGTGAAGCCAAAAACTTACCCAAAATCAAGCCATTTCAAGTCCAATTCATACCTAACTATTCAAACCATTTTGGGCAGATATTCAAGGGATTCAAATATTGTTCAAACACACATAAACATGTCATTCCAAACATCCTAAATCACCTAACCAATATGCCATTCAAAGGCACCACAATTGTATCAAACATAGGAATCAAACTAAAGCAATTTGACCATATCTCAAACACACAATCTAGTTCACTTAACTACCATACATGACCTTTTGCAAGCCATCAAAACATATCAAAAGAACCTAAATTATAAGCACTTAAAACTGACCAAAATGACATAACTTGGTAAGGCATTAAAGTGCACCAAACCAACATAACCTTAAAAGATTAAACATACCAAAACATACATTACAAGGATCCTACACATGCCATTATTAACCTTGGCAAAAATACACAAAATCTATCGGTATGATTGCTGGATAGTGTGATAGGTCTCCGATGAGCTTCCAACCTATCGAGCTTCCAATAATCTATAAAACAAAGGAAAATAACTATGTAAGCCACGTGTGCTTAGTAAGCTCGTATAAACTTAAATATAACTTACCACTTTATTAATATAATTCATAAATTAAGCATAAATAATTACCAATGCCATAAGCTTAGTATAAGTCTATACGACATCATGAAACTCACAAGTTAGTACACTTGTTCATGATACAAATGAATTCAACCATAAGACAAGTAGATTTCCATATGCAAATACATCATTTAGCTCATAAATTCTTTCATAAGATCATGATTCGTTCCATTTGCATACTTACCCCTTTCATTTCCTTTTCTTACCCGTTGAACCATCTAAAATTGTATCGGATACTCGGAAATGCTCACACAAAGTGTGTCTTTCCAAATAAATGTAACATTTCATTTACATCAATGCTCACTCGAGCTGTGAAATAGGCCTGCTCACATGAGTTGTGAGTCGGAATGTAAGCTACACAATGCTGCTCACACGAGCTATGGAGAATCCACAACAAATACAGGACCTCAGCCATCGGTAGGACATTCAAGACCAGCACCGAAAACATGAAATCCTTAATGACATGTCATTTGTATCGTAAGAATTCTTAAGGTTCAAACGGGACTCGTTATCCGTCAATTCATCACAGCATGAATGCATTTATATAGATTCATTTATATTAAAATAACATAGTAAACATTCAATTTAGCTAACATTAAAACGATCACAATTCATACGAACTTACCTCAATAACTAGGGAGTAAAAGTATAATCGAATACTAATCTGAAGCTTTGGCTTTTCCTTGATTTAAGTCCAATTGTGGTTTATCTTTATCTAAATAGACAATTTCATTCAATTAAGTACTTCTAGAATTCAATCTAATCCATAATTCATATATACAAAATTACAAAATTGCCCCTTTATACTTTGACTTTTCACAATTTAGTCCTTAAGCTCATAACTTGAATATAACTCATTTTAGCCTAAATCCAACTTAACCAATGTTACAAGGGACCTTGAAACAATCAATTATTACCAACATTTCACAACAAAACCAATGGATTTATAATTTTAACAATTTAATCCCTATTTTCAAAATTCATCCAAAATCAATTAATAAAACATGCTTATTTTACAACAAATATTAGTAATCTATCAACTAACATCAAAATACATTTAAAAAATCCATGGAAAGTCCCTCAATCTTTAACATTTTTACAAATTAACCCCCAGGCTAGCTAGATTAAGCTAAAACGAACTAAAAAACATAAAAATCATTAAAAACGGGGCTTGAATACATATCATGCAAGTGAGAACAATGCTTAGCCGAATCCTAGCTATTCTTCCATGGATGAATTGGTCATGAAGAAAAAAATATGAGGAAGATGATGATTTTAGCCTATTTGATTTTAATTTTATTTACCATTTCACCATTTTACCCTTATTACTAATCAAAATTTTCAATAAAACCTTGTTCATAACTATCCACTAACTCATTAAATCGTATAATTACTATCTTAGTCCATTAGTTTAAAATTTCATAGCCATTTGACCCCTTTAACTAAAAGAACTCAACATTTTCACCTTTTACGATTTAGTACTTTTTACTTAATTAACCATTTAAACATCAAAATTTCTCAACAAAACTTTAATACAACTTTAATATAATCCTGTAGACCTTAAACAAATAATTAATAATAATTCACTCGTCAGAGTTGAGGTCCCAAAACCACTGTTTCTGACACCACTAAAAACAGGTTGTTACAACTCTCCCCTAAAGGAATTTTTGTCCCCGAAAATCTTACCAGAAAATAGGTTCAGGCATTGCACTTTCATAGCTTCTTCAGGTTCCCAAGTAGCTTACTCGACTCCATGACGTTGCCAAAAAACCTTAACTAAAGCTATACGTTTATTTCTTAATTCTTTTACTTGCCAAGCTAAGATTCTGATCTGTTCTTCACTATACGACATATCTGGCTGAATCCCAACATCAACAGGTGAAATTACATGTGAAGGGTCTGACCGATACCGCCGTAACATCAATACATGAAACACACTATATTTTCTCTAACTCTGATGGTAAATCCAAATAATAAGTCACTATTTCAATCCTCTCGATGATCTCATACAGCCCGATAAATCGCGGACTAAGCTTTCCTTTTTGGCCAAAACAAAGAATTTTTCTCTAAGGTGACACTTTCAGAAATACTCTGTCGCAGACTTAAAATTCAATATCTTTTCTTTTGAAATCTGCATAAGATTTCTAATAATCAGAAGCAGCTTTCAAACTGTCACGTATTACTTTGACGTTTTCTTCAGTTTCTCGAATTAAATCAACTCCAAATAACTTTTTCTCACTCAATTTAGTCTAGTATAAAGGAGTTCGACATTTTCGACCATACAAAGCTTCATATGGCACCATTTTTATACTCGCTTGATAGCTGTTATTATAAGCAAATTCAACCAATAGAAGAAATTTCTCCCAGCTACACTCAAACTCTATAATACAACAACGGAGCATATCTTCGAGTACCTGTATCACTCGCTCAGACTGACAATCGGTCTGTGGATGAAATGTTGTACTGAAATGCAATTGAGTGCCTAGAGCTTCTTGTAACTTACTCTAAAATTGAGAAGTAAACTGTAGATCTCTATCAGAGATAATAGATACTGGCACACCATGTAGCCTAACAATCTCAGAAACATACAATTCTGCTAATTTCTTTAGTGAATAATCCGTACGTACTGGAATGAAATATGCGGATTTAGTCAAACGATCTACAATAACCCAGATAACATATTTCTTCAGCAGAGACAAAGGTAGTCCCAATACAAAATCCATCGTAACTCGTTCCCATTTCCACTATGGAATTATTACAGGCTATAGTAGTCTAAAAAGTACCTGATGCTCAGCTTTGATTTGCTGCCAAAT
The DNA here is from genome assembly GCA_013467495.1 of Gossypium gossypioides. NCBI lineage: Eukaryota > Viridiplantae > Streptophyta > Magnoliopsida > Malvales > Malvaceae > Gossypium > Gossypium gossypioides. Next base: position 4,582 of record JABEZY010271823.1, on the reverse strand, counting down.
CAAACATTTCGATATAAACTATGAAATTTCTCGTTTCATACCTGACCATCAGTACATCTGTTTCAAATCACCGTACATTTAGTTACTACCAGGATGTATCAATAAATTACTACTGTGAACTTCTTGTAAAATCTTCTGAATAACATCAAAATTCCTCGGAACACATATCCTGTAGAAACTTTGGTCTAACTTTTAATTCGGCTACAATAGAACCATCATCAATCAACGTCAACTGAGTGTTTAAAGCTCACAAAGCAAATAAGGACTTTCTACTCAAAGAATCAGCAACAAGATTTGTTTTTCCCAGATGATAGTCGATAATCAAATAATAATCTTTTAGCAGTTCTAGCCATCTACATTGTCTCAAATTCAATTCTTTCCATGTCAACAAATACTTCAGGCTTTTGTGATTTGTGAAGATATGACATTTTTCTCCGTACAAATGATATCGCCAAATCTTTCAAGCAAATACAATAGCTGCAAGGTCTAAAGCATGAGTCAAGTAATTTTTCTCGTGCGATTTCAATTGACGAGAAACATAAGCTACCACTTTCCCTTTTTGCATCAAAACACAACCGAAACCATTCAATGAAGCATCACTAAAAATCACAAATTCTTTATTGAACTTTGGCTGAACCAATACAAGAGTTTCGGTCAACAACGCTTTCAACTGATCAAAACTTTGCTGACACTTTTTGGACCATTCGAATTTGACATCTTTCTAAAGCAGCTTCGTCAATAGCGTACCAATCATCAAAACAATGTGTCTTAAAAATTCAACTTCTCGAAGGCAGAACTCAAACTTGCTAAATTTAGCAAAAAACTGTTTATTGAGCAAAATTTGCAAAACTATTCTCAAATGATGGACATGCTCTATTTCATCTCAGGAATAAATCAGAACGACGTCAATGAACACAACTACAAATCTGTCTAGATACGATCGGAAAATTCTGTTCATCAAATCCATAAACACAACATGGGCATTGGTTAAACCAAACGGTATAACAAGAAATTCATAATGCCTGTACCTAGTTCTTAATGCAGTTTTCGGCATATCCGAATCTTTAACCCGTAACTGATAATATCTTTAACAAATATCAATCTTTGAAAATATTGTTGCACCTTTCAGCTAATCAAACAAATCATCGATATGAGGCAATGGATATTTTTTCTTGATCGTGACTTTATTAAGCAGTCGATAGTTGATACATAACCGCATTGACCCTTCCTTTTTCTTGACAAACAATATAGGAGCACCCCAGGGAGAAAATTTAGGCCGAACAAAGCCTCTATTTGTCAAATTTTGCAACTATGCTTTCAACTCTTTCAATTCTATAGTTGCCATTCTATACGGAGCTATCAATATCGGAGATGTTCCCAGTACTAATTCAATTGCAAATTCAACCTCTCTAACCGGAGGGTAACTCTTCTGGAAACACATCTAAGAATTCACAAACAATCCGAACTGACTCCAATTTCAATTTTGAAGCCCTAGAATCAAATATATAAGCTAGATGCACCTCACTGCCCTTTCTGACATATTTCTGTGTCGACATAGCTGAAATCATATTAGCTGTAACATCAAATCTATCAGATTCAACCTGAATTATTTCACCATTCTGACCTTTTAACACAATTTTCTTTTGTCTACAATTTACAGCAGTATCATGCAGAGTTAACCAGTTCATACCTAGAATTACATCAAACTCATCAAATGGTAATAGCATCAAATCAGTTGGAAAGTAGCAATCTCGAATCATCAAAGGATAGTTTTTACAGACTTTATCAACTAACACATACTGACCTAAAGGATTCGTTACTTTGATCACAAATTCAGTTGACTCATAAGGTATTTTCTTATCCGACACTAAAGTTATGCATACGTATGAGTGTGTTGACCCCGGGTCAATCAAAGCATTAACATTAGTATCAAAGATAAAAAATGTATCAGTAATCACATCAGGTGATGAAGCTTCCTCTCGGGCTCGAATCGTATAAGCCCTAGCTGGTGCCCAAGCCTCAAATCTAACCGTAGAATCTTTCATTCCATTTCGACTGTTACCCGCGTTTCCACTATTTCTGGATGGTTTCCCTCTCACAGTCGTGTTACTCGACTAAGTGTTCTTAGCTTTCTCTCTATCTGATCTTTCAGGGCAGTCTCTAAGGAAATGGTCGTATGAGCCATATTTGAAGCACGATCCATCTCTCAATCCGCACTCCTCGATATGTCGTCTATTGCATTGTTGACATTTAGGTTTATTATTTCGGACACTACCTACACTCGCAACAACTGTAGTCTAAGGTCTCGAACTCGAATGTTTCTTTCTTTTATCTCTTCTCGAGAACCCCACTGAAGCTAATGTACAACTATGAAATTCTTTTGGTTTCTTTGGTGGAGACGAAAATGACTTTCCCATAGGTTGTTTACCCGTGTTGCGAGCCTCGAAATTTGCTTTTCTTTTAGCTTTACTGAGTTCTTCAGCTTTATGAGCTCGATCGACTAAAACCATGAATTCTTTCAATTTTAGAATCCCGACTAATAATTTGATATCTTCACTTAAATCGTCTTCAAATCGGGTGCACATAACAGTCTCTAAGGGTAAACATTCCCTAGCATACTTGCTAAGTCACACGAATTCTCTTTTATACTCAGCTACAGTCATACAACCCTGTTTCAATTTGAGAAATTCTTTCCACTTCTTGTCGAGAAATCGCTGACTAATATATTTCTTCCTGAATTCTGTCTAAAAGAAATCTCAGTTCACACGATCTTTAGGTAACACCGCAATCAAGGTATGCCACCACTGATACGCTAATTATTTCAACAAAGATACTGCACACTTTAAACATTCAACAGCTGTATAAGACAACTCATCGAAAACCCTCACGTATTCTCTAACCAAAACTCAGCTTTTTCAGGATCATCTTCAGCTGTACCGTGAAACTCTTTAGCCCCATACTTACGGATCTTATCAACCAGAGGTTTGCTTACACGTACTTGTTCCAAACCTTAAGGAATAATATGGACAGGTTGGGGTACGGGAGGAGGTGGAGGTCGTTGAGCCATCGAGTTCGTTCTAACGAACTCAGAGAACCATTTAGACATCATTTGGAAGAAGGCTTCTTTCGCCACACGTCTCCAGCCCTCAGCTACAGGCCCACTACTAGCTGCTCCGTGTACGGAGGCTTGCATGTTACTTTCTACATCATCCAAATCAACTCGGTTGCACGACATCTTTTATCTATACTAAAAAATAGTTCAATTTGAGTCAAGAGATATCATACTATCATAGGCTATATAATGGCATGTATTTCTATATTCCATACATGCTATGTTCAGTTCGAGAACCGACTAAACTGTAGCTCTAATACCACTAAATATAACACCATTAACCCGTCTTCATCGTCAGATTAGGGTTATGAAGCATTACTGATTAAGCAGAAAACACTTATCATTAAAACATAAAATAAATTAATCTCATTTAAAACATATCAAAAATAAGCATTTCGTCCCTAAATCAAGCCTTCAAGGCCCTAAAAATAGCTTAGAAATGATTCGGGACTAATTTGAAATAAAATGGAAATTTTAAGAAAAAGTTGTAAAAATTGGAAAATAATTATCACACGGCCGTGTGGCCAAGCCGTCTATCATTTGAACAAAGGGACACACGGCCGTATAGCATCCCGTATCCTCACCCGTGTATCTCACTTAGTAGGGTCACACGGCCGTGTGCCAGGCTATGTGCTAGGCCGTATAACTCACTAACCTAAAACCATAGAATTTTACAAATGACACACGATCGTGTCACCAAGCCGTGTTTCTCACACCATCGTATGACAGCCAGTATCCTAGCCTGTGTCTGTCACACGACCGTGTGATAGCCCGTGTGAACCCAAAAACTTACCCAAAATCAAGCCATTTCAAGTCCAATTCATACCTAACTATTCAAACCATTTTGGGCACATATTCAAGGGATTCAAACATCATTCAAACACATATAAACATGTTATTCCAAACGTCCTAAATCACTTAACCATATGTCATTCAAAGGCACCACAATTGTATCAAACATAAGAATCAAACCAAAGCAATTTGACCATATCTCAAACACACAATCTAGTTCACTTCACTACCATATATGACCATTTGCAAGCCATCAAAACATATCAAAAAAACCTAAATTATAAGCACTTAAAAGTGACCAAAAGGACATAACTTGGTAAGGCATTAAAATGCATCAAACTAACATAACCTCAAAGGCTTAAACATACCAAAACATACATTACAAGGATCCTATACATGTCATTATTAACCTTAGCCAAAATACACAAAATCTACCGATATGATTGTTGGATAATGTGATAGGTCTCTGACGAGCTTCCAACCTATCGAGCTTTCGGTAATTTATAAAACAAAGGAAAATGACTACGTAAGCAACGAGTGGTTAGTAAGCTCGTATAAACTTAAATCTAACTTACCACTTCATTAATACAATTCATAGATTAAGCATATATCATTACCAATGCCATAAGCTTAGTATAAGTCTATACAACATCATCAAACTCACAAGTTAGTACACTT